>PVKS010012430.1:0-53753 GCA_004027875.1 Aplodontia rufa
AAAAACTAGGGTACAGACAAAAACTAGGGAGTAACCTGTCGTTAAGACATTTTAACCCACCCTAATCTTTAACAAAGCACGACCTAGCAGCCCTTTCAGAAGTCGCTTATGCAAATAGTCATAAGATCACTCTAGGGCAGCTGATATAATGGAGGTGAAGGTCAGACCCCAATAATTGTCACAAGGTCACTCTAGGGCAGTTGATGAAATAGAATGAAGGTCAGACTCCAACAGAGAATATGACATAAGTTTTCAAAATCCATACTGGGAAAATCACTAAGATTCCACAAAGTAAAATGTGAATGGCCATATGAGATCATTGTCATTATAAAAGTTTGAAAACGTGTTTCCATATAGAAAGGAATAGGCTTAGCACAATTCTAAGAATTAGTGTTCTTTTGTCATTTCTTAGGTAAGTGTCTGCTGACCAATAGCCCTTTTTTTCAATTGCTAATAAAAGACCACAAAAACAGCAGCTTAAAAGAACATACATTTATTAGATTGCATGTCTGAGGTTCAGGAATCAAAGCATGACTTAACTGTGGCCTCTACTGAGTCTCACTGATGGGAAGTGCGGCACTCTTTAGTAGCCCTAGGGCACCTTTTTCAGGACACATGGTCGCTGACAGTATTCAGTTGGTGCTGTCGTCAGCAACCCTGCCAACTGATACCCTGCTCCACTTCCTGACAACATTGGAATCATCTGCAGGAATTGAGGTAGCTGTCTGCTGTGTGCAGTTTTGAAACCAGCTTGTGTTATTGAGTTACTATTGCACTGTTCATGTATGGCCACCAATTCATCGACTACCCTGGGCAAGCTGTTACATTGTTGCTCTCTACACCTTAATGCCCCTATCTGTAAACTGCTTATATATTGAGTTCCAATTAATATTTGTGAAGTGAAAAATGTGCAACACAGGGAGAAACCTCAGATATCGAAGAAGCAAGGGCACCGATTTTGGAAAGTTGTATGTGGGCAAGATTTTGGGTCTCATTGATTTCTTTGGTCGAGTGTGCATGTGTGTTACTGGAGATTGAATCCAAGGGCGCTTTACCACTGACCTACACCCCCAATCCCTTTTACTTATTTATTTTTTGAGAAAAATCTCAAGAAGTTTCTGGGGCCAGCCTTGAACTTCTGATCCTCCTGCCTCAGCCTCCCTAGTGGCTGGAATTACAGGCACGCACCATGGCGTCTGGTGTTTTCCCTATTTTTCCTAGGAGACCCGGGGAGCGGAATCGAGTTTCCCCTTTGCATTTCTTGCCCCGTAGCTGTCAGCAACCCCGCCAGTTGACACCCTGCTGCTAGTGGCGTCTCGTGTCCAGATTCGTCAGTTGAGAGGCTGCACCTTGCTTGCTCCGCCACCGGGCGCCAGTCTGCTCACGTAAGGGAGTTCAAGTAAATGTGAAGTGACGCCTGTGAGACAGGTCCGGTCTCCTAGGCAACCAGGTCAACTTCCGGGTTGAAGCGCGGTTCTGGTTGGCTGGAGACTTCATTTCCGCCGAGTGACCCGCGCGAGCGCCAGGAGGGCGAATGGCTGCTGCGCGCCGACGCCGGCGGGTCCCGGAGTCCTGCTTCTCGGGCTGCTCTCCCGGTGGACGGAGGGGAGGCGGCGCCTTGGGAGACTGGAGGGCGGCGACGGGCGGGACCGTGGCGCAGCTCGGAGCAGCTGACGCTCTGTTGAAGCGGAACCGCAGCCAGACCGTCTGCAGCCAACCTCCAAGCTGGAGTTGGAACTGGAGTTCCGTGGGGCCGGGGCCGCAGCTGCTGGGCAGCGGCTGCTCCGGGCCGACGCCGGGGCGAGTGAGCCGGAGTCGGTGGCAGTCTCCGGGCCGAGCCACCGTTCCCGGACCGTGCTGCGCTGGTTCACCACCGTGATCCTGTATGCGGCCTTCCTGGGGCTGGTGAGAGCTGGCGCTGCGACCCTCCCAGGCCTGGGCGTGCGCCCGCGCCCTGCAGAGCAAGTGCAGTCTCTGGGCTTCTCCCCCTGCGCAGAGTGACCTTGGGCGCTTTAGTCAGTCAGCCTGGGCCTCAGTTTGGTCATCTGGAAATCCGCACAGTTCCAAAAGCGGGGGCGAGGGCCGTTATTGTCACGTGTGGAACTCATTTCCTTAATGTGTTTAACAACTGCGGCAAACCTTCTACTTCTCGATGGTGCAAAGAGGTCGCCCAGGTCTTCAGCTACCTTCGCAGCACACGCATTTAGTCCCCAAATTCTTACACAGAAAAGCTGCTTTTCCGGGATATCCTCTTTCTAGTGTTCTGATCAGATTAAACCAACCGCTTAATTTTGCAGATAAGGGAATCGACAAAGAAGAAAGTGACTTCTGTGTCACACAGCAGATTAAGTTTAGAGCCAGGAACGTCTCTTCGTCACCCACAGTCCTATTTATATCTAGCGTTCAAATCCTTAACTGTTTTTCTTGGAGCATAGAGCAAAGCTAGATGCACCTTTCCAAACCCCTTTTGCCAAACATGGTAATTTTGAACACCGGAGAGTTGTCACCCTTAGTTCTTCCTAACACATTGTCCTTTCAGGAGTGTCACTTAGCATCTCAGTCTGAGTCCCAATATTCTTAGAATATTCTGATGAAGATGCAGATTCTTGGTGAACCCTCACTGTGCAGGCCTTTTAAATCTTTTGAAGACATGAAGTAATTTAATTAGAGCCAATGTTCCGGCTTCTTTCCTTGGACCTGGTGCTTGCTGTAGGCCCCTGCACACTTAAGTTCCTAGTCTTGGAATACTGCTTTAACAAGGGGTACACCTTGCATGTACAACAGGAAGTGCAAATAGAATCAGTTATTCTTGAAATGTAGAAAAAAAGAGATTTTTGGAGATGGGTTTTACTATGTTACCTCAGGGAGATCCTGAACTGGTGATCTTCATAACTTAGCTGCCCCAGTTCATGGAATTACAGGTGCCCCCCACACCTTCAGGCTCAAAAACTTTGAAAAGGGTCCGATGAATTTCCCCTGAAAAGCAGTTTTCACTCTTAGTTTTTTTTAGCATATTGTCCAAGTAACATTGTTAAAGTCATTCTGGAAACACGAATGCGACATTTTTCTAAGATAGTCTTACAAACGGTTCCTGATGGCTTTGGGTTTTCTTTGAAGAAAAGTGTACATTAGAAACATTCAGGTTGCTTAATCTCCTGCACATTTTGCATATGGGTAGTTCAGAGGGTGGCAGAAATACTGCTATTTTGACAAAAAATGGGAGTATATTTGGGTGTGTTGATAATTTAAAATTTTTGGCAACTAAATTCCTGTTAGTCATGCATATAGTATATGAAATAAAAGCAAGTTGAGCATAGTTTTGTCACTTTTTATTAACTGTTAAAGCAGTATAGTTGTTTAAGGTATTGTTCAAAAATTAAAAAGAATTGCCTTAAAAATCCAGAAGAACTAAATTATTTTAAAAATCAAGAGTTGCGAATAGAAGAAAAACTGGAATTCTATAGCTATAGTAATAGTATTATTGTTCCTTTTATTAACAATGGAGCTTAAAGTATACTCTGGACTTTGTAATCCCATTTCACACTGTTTTTATAGTGCAAAAAAACTACTGCTTAGACATTATTTTAATGATTGTAAGTAAGAAAACTTTGGTCATTTTACATTTCAGGGAATGAGTATTGCTATACTAGGACCCACGTTTCAAGATTTGGCAAGGAATGTGAACAGAAATATCAGCAGTCTTTCTTTGATTTTTGTGGGTCGTGCTTCTGGATATTTGTGTGGCTCTATGATTGGTGGAGTTCTTTTTGACTGTATGAATCATTTTTTACTTTTGGGTGAGTAAACACTGCTTTACACTTCTTTGTTGCTGTCATTCCTTCTCTGTGGAATCTGGTTTTTCCATCTTTTGTCCTCTTTGTTGACTGTTCAAGGACACCTGTGCTGGGTCCTCTGGAAACAGATTAGCACTCCCGTGTGTGTGTGCGCGCACGCGTGCGCGCACGCATTCCTTAGCACTCCTGTGTGTATGTGTGTAGCACTCCAGTGTGTGTGTGTGTGTGTGCAATCCTTAGCACTCCAGTGTGTGTGTGTGTAGCACTCCAGTGTGTGTGTGTGTGTATACCACTCCTGTGTATGTGTTAGCACTCCTGTGTGTGTAGCACTCCAGTGTGTGTGTTAGCACTCCAGCGTGTGTGTGTTAGCAATCCTTAGCACTCCAGTGTGTGTGTGTGTGTTAGCACTCCTGTGTGTTAGCACTCCAGTGTGTGTGTTAGCAATCCTTAGCACTCCAGTGTGTGTGTGTGTGTGTGCTAGCAATCCTTAGCACTCCAGTGTGTGTGTGTGTTAGCACTCCTGTGTGTGTAGCACTCCAGTGTGTGTGTGTTAGCACTCCAGTGTGTGTGTTAGCAATCCTTAGCACTCCTGTGTGTTAGCACTCCTGTGTGTGTGTGTTAGCACTCCTGTGTGTGTTAGCACTCCAGTGTGTGTGTATGCAATCCTTAGCACTCCTGTGTGTGTGTGTGTGTAACCCTCCTGTGTGTGTTAGCACTCCAGTGTGCGTGTGTGTGTTAGCACTCCTGTGTGTGTGTAGCACTCCAGTGTGTGTGTGTAGCACTCCTGTGTGTGTTAGCACTCCTGTGTGTGTGTGTAGCACTGCAGTGTGTGTGTGTAGCACTCCAGTGTGTGTGTGTTAGCAATCCTTAGCACTCCAATGTGTGTGTATGTGTAGCAATCCAGTGTGTGTGTGTGTTAGCACTCCTGTGTGTGTGTTAGCAATCCTTAGCACTCCAGTGTGTGTGTTTGTGTGTGTTAGCACTCCAGCGTGTGTTAGCAATTCTTAGCACTCCAGTGTGTGTGTGTGTAGCACTCCTGTGTGTGTTAGCACTCCAGTGTGTGTTAGCAATCCTTAGCACTCCAGTGTGTGTGTGTGTGCTAGCAATCCTTAGCACTCCAGAGTGTGTGTATGTTAGCACTCCTGTGTGTGTGTGTTAGCACTCCAGTGTGTGTGTATTAGCAATCCTTAGCACTCCTGTGTGTGTGTGTGCATAGCACTCCAGTGTGTGTGTGCGTGTGTGTGCGCGCGTGCGTGCGCATAGTCCTTAGCCTCCCCGACTTTCACTGTAATTTAGGTAGCACTGTGGGACAATGTGCTGGTTGTTCAAAAGACTCTGCTCATCAGAGTGTAGAGCAGATCTCCTAGAGCTGCAGAGATCAGAATGAGCTCCTGGAACCCGCCCAGGCTCTGTGGGGACAGGGGATGGTGAGTGAACTGATGGTGGCTACATTTTTGTCCTTGTTGCCCCATATCAGTGATGACCCTGGACTACTCTACCTCACCAGGAAATTAATGACAAAGCTTTTTATTTGTTTTTTTTTGTTGTTGTTGTTGTTTTTAAGACAGAGTGAGTCAGTTTTGTTTTGTTTTTTTCCCATGTGGTTTTTGTTTTTCCTTTATTTATTTGTGTATGTGGTGCTGGGATTGGACCCAGGACCTTGTGCCTGTCAGCCAAGTGCTCTACTACTGAGCCACCTCTCCAACTCCAGTGGCAAAGCTTTTAACATACTCTTTTTTGAATAAATTGGCATGTTTAAAGAAAATTTACATTAAAGTGATAAAACTCCTTTGGAAGCAAGGAGAATAATTTGTTGCTGATGCATAAGTAAAGAACTTCTTTATTTGCAGTGTGAGTTGAAGAATACATTATGTTTCCTTTCCTATTCCCTAGTTTATTAAAGGTTTATTACAAAATACTGTATTTAATGTTTTTTTTTAAAATACTGTTAACTCCTATCCAGACATACCTTAAACTCTTAAATGTGAAATATTTAAGTAAATAATTTTGTCTAGTCTCTTTTGCTGTAAAACTTTTTGTTGTGTTATAATTTTTAGTTCGATTACTGATAGTACTTGAATTGTAATCATGTCATCGTCGTTTGTATTTTATAGTCCATAAAGCTTATAAAATACTCATATTACAAAACCACTTTACTAGCAGCTATGACTCTCATCTACTCATGATTATCAAGTTTAAATTTGAGCTTAATTTTGCATTTTTGGAAGTTTTTATATTTCCTTGACCCAAGTTTCTGCATGACTCCTGGTTTTTATAATTGACTTTTCACTTTTGTTCTCAGGGGCTTCACTGTTGGCTACCACAGTTGGTCTTTATGTTATTCCTTTTTGCAAGGCTGCCATGTTACTGATTCTGATGGTGTCTGTCATTGGTGTTTCAATGGGCATTCTGGATACAGGTTAGTGCATCCTTCAGTGTCATCTCCAGGAATGGGGACTTTCTACTGGAAAAGTAGATCAAATGATATTAAACTGTCATGTGCAATACTCTTGAAGTGACATGGACTATTCTGAGTGTGGTGGTGCATGCCTGTAATCCCAGAGACTCAGGAGGCTGAGGCAGGAGGATCACAAGTTTGAGGGCAGCATTAGCAACTTAGTGAAACCATGTCTCAAAATAAAAATGTCTGGGGATGTAGCTCAGTGGTAAAGTATCCCTGGGTTCAATCCCTAGTACCAAAACAAAAACAAAAACAAAAAAATCTCATGGACTTACTGAGGGGGCCATGAGTTTCCCCATCAGATCCACCCATCCAGCAGCTACTCTTGCCAGTTAAGGCATTGATTTTTGAGCAGCCAACTATAAATTACATAAAGGATTTTGTTCTGTGGGAGATACTGATTTACTGTATCCAAATAGGGAAAGATTTTATCCTGCGGCTAATTTCTGTACAGGTGAGCTGACTTTATTTGGGAAAGAATTCTGATACTGTAATATAAGAGGGATTGATGATTTAATAGGATAAAACAATGTGGAACCATTGTTGGCTGTAAAAGTATAGAATCAATGTTCAGTTTTAAATGTAGCTTGGTTTTTGAGCTAAGAGAAACCCATGCTATGTACTAGTTTGCTTGTGTTTCTTTTCTGTCTCAAAATTTCCTGTTCTCCCACAGTAGAGCTTTTCTATGTGTCGTTATGTCTTTGAAAATCTGCTAAGTAGCATGTGATAATCAGTGTTTGCCACTCAATCCAGCTTTCTATACCTCCTTTCCCTGCTATATTTATATATTTATATAGCTTGGGGAAATTTTTTAGACTTCTGGCTTAGTCTGTTTGTAAATTCAGGGTGGAATTATACGTTTATCTGAAAATGTCTGATTTGAGAAAAGATAGGCAAAGACTGATGCTTCTGGTCTTTCACCTTGTAGGTATTCAAACAGTGTAAGTGCAGATGCTGGAAGGTGCTCTCATTGCCTATCATGAGTACAGGAGTGTCCTGGAGTATTGAGGCTCCTCAATGTGTGTTTTGCATCTGTTTCATGAATAAATAAATAATGCTCCTCATGTGACTACCAGTTGCAAGTACGGAAAGCTTTGGTAATTGGCCACTCTATGGTGGTTAAAATTTTTCCAGTTAAATATGTAAATTTACAATCAACAAAGAAGTATATTCTTTTCCCCCCTGAGAATCCAAATAATAATTATGCCATCATTTAATTCTGGAAAATTCACAATATAAGCATTTATATCGCTTGTAGGGGTGAAATAAGAATCAGAAACTGGGGTGTGGATGACGTGATGACGTGGGAGTAATTTTGGTTTAAGAACAAATGCATATCATATTGTTACGTTACCTGCATTTATGATTATATAACAACTCCTTAATAAAAAATAAAAAATAAATATGTAAATTTAAAATAGTTACAAATAAATAGGTAAATGAATGTACTCCCAAGTATGGTGGTAGTACTCTTTTATAAATATTCTTTGCTAATATGCCTGACTCTAGTACTGGTTTACCAGTTTGTAGAATCACATATATGCAAATGAAATGTTAGACGACATGGCTCTCTGGTGGTAGTGAGATAAAGTTCCTCAATCAGAGCACTGACTCAGGCACCATGTTTGATAAGTGTGTTACCATGTTCATGCGTGTAATACAGCTATAGCCTCTTTTTGACAGTAATAACTTATTTTCTTTTAATGGATTAACTGTATTTAACATTAATCACTTCCCTGTCTTTAATTTGCAGGTGGCAATGTCCTCATCTTGACTATTTGGGGTGACAAAGGAGCCCCACATATGCAGGCCTTACACTTCAGTTTTGCCTTAGGTGCCTTTCTGGCTCCGCTTCTGGCTAAATTGGCATTGGGGACCACAGTGTCTGCTGAAAACCACACAGAGCCTGACTTTCAGCCTCCGGCCACCAACCGATCATCAGAAGCTGAGTTGGCCTCTCTGTTTGGAGTGCCCGATGACATGAATCTACTGTGGGCTTATGCTTTTATTGGCACCTTTATTTGCATAGTTTCTGTCCTCCTGCTAGTTCTGTTTTTCAAGAAAAGCTCAAAGCAGGAAAAATCAAAAGTATCTTCTCAGGGAAATCGAAGAGCCGAATATCACAAGACCCTGCTCTGTCTCCTGTTCCTATTCTTCTTTTTTTACGTTGGAGCAGAGGTAACATATGGCTCTTACATCTTCTCCTTTGCCACCACCCACGTGGGCATGGACGAACGTGAGGCAGCGGGGTTGAACTCCATCTTCTGGGGGACCTTTGCAGCCTGCAGGGGCCTGGCGATCTTTTTTGCTGCATGTCTGCACCCTGGCACCATGATTGTGGTGAGCAACATCGGCAGCCTGGCTTCGTCTTTATTTCTGGTGCTTTTTGACAAGAGCCGACTTTGTCTCTGGATTGCCACTTCAGTGTATGGGGCTTCAATGGCAGCCACATTTCCCAGTGGTGTCTCCTGGATTGAGCAGTACACAACCATAAATGGAAAATCTGCAGCCTTTTTTGTAATTGGTGCTGCTTTGGGAGAAATGGCCATTCCTGCAGTGATTGGAATTGTTCAAGGACAATATCCAGGTATTCCAGTCATTCTGTACACCTGTTTGGTGTCAGCAGTATTCACTGCTGTCATCTTTCCTGTACTATATAAATTCGCCACCTGGCCTCTGGATCGTCTGCGAAAAGCCAACAGAAGGAGTGAGGACCAAGAGGCTTTGCTTTCTAATTCTGAGCTAAATGACTATGAAGAGGAGAATGAAGGGGAGGATGCAGAGAAATGGAATGAAATGGATTTTGAAGTGGTTGAAATGAATGATGCGAGACATATTGTCATAGAGACTTCTGGAAATATTTTGATGGCACCCACAGCTGATGTCTCCACACAGTTCCTATCCAATGCGTTAATATTTGAGTCTACTGGTGATTCCCCTGTGAAGCATCCTGCCAGAAGCCTAGACAAAAGGGACTAACACTTAGAGATGATGAATTATTTACTGACTTCCTTGAATCAATGCCATTTCTAAAGGAGGAGAGCATTAGCACATTTTTAGCATGCTTTGGGGATCAAAGTTTCAAGGCCCACTTATAGCAAATGCTGACAATTTGAAGTGTTTTAATTCCCAGCATTTCCCACACAGTATCAATTGCTATGGTACGGTAGGACCTTATCATGAGACTGTCATGAGTCTGATTAGGTAATATTTTCTGGTGTCTACCTTTCAGAGCACACACAAATCCTTTTTCATTTAAGAAGTTGGATAGTGTTCTGCTAGAACAAAAGCTGTATGTAGGATAGATATTCAAGTTTCAGGCATTCATATTCTGTCTGGAATGTTGGGCAGAGTAATTCCATGAAAGATCATCTCTGGAAATGAATAGTTGTTTTTGTTAATTGCTTTGCCTTATCTGTATGGTTGGATCAAAGATTGTTAATGACTTACTTGATTTTTAGTTTCTAGGTAGAGAATGCAGAGCAGGCCCAAGAGACCTGGGTTGAAGACTTGAGCCTGGCTTATGGCTCTCATGTAGGTCTTGTTTATGTCATCTTTTGATCTGTGACACCAGAAATGGAAGTGAGATATTATGCGGCTTTAAAATTTGTGCAAGATAACAACTAGAATAGTCTATTCTTCATTTCAAAGGAAAATTGAGAGAAAATGATAAACAAGTTTATGTGCTATTTTTTATGAAATCATGCCAGTTTCATGTGCTGCACATTAAATATGTTCTTTGGAAAATATTCCAAAGAGTTTTGCTTTGTTTTGTGCTGGAATTGAACCCAGTAGTGCTTTACCACTGAGCTGCTCCCCCAGCCCTTTTTATTTTGAGACAGGGTCTAAGTTGCTGAGGCTGGCCTGGAACTTAGCGATCCTTCATCAGATGTGTACCACTGCACCTGGCAGGAATACATGTTTAATGCTGGATTTCACTGATCCCAAGATATGCCTTTCCCTCATAGTTAAAACTGCATCTTTAAAACTGCATATACTTATAATCAGTGATCTTTTAATATTATGAGAAATCTTGACTTTTTAATTATATGCGTATGTAAAATAAGGTTGTATTTTACAATCACTGTTTTAGGTTCAATGATATATAGTAAATCATTCAGTTATGGAGATTATACTATTTGCAGATATTTTTAAAGAAAACTTATTTTTATATATCTATTTAATCTCTAGTGATGTATAGATGGGACTTGGAGATACCATGTTCCAATATGAAAAGCTGTTTCAGAGTTAGTACATTGATAGTAGATGTATAAATGGGTCTTTCAAGGTCCCTGGCCTACCTCAGCAACAGACTGGGTCTAGGACTTCCTGTTTCAATACTTGACCCTCACTGGGTTTATTATAAGTACTGTAAACCAGGCTAAAAGTTCAGTTTAGCACAGACTTTCCCAGGGTTTGAATTTCTTGTGTCACTCACCCTTCCAGGGCTTCCCCTCCCTGAGTTTGAAATACCTGGGAAGCCAAAGTAAAGATGAGAAGATGGAGGGCTGGAGATGTATCTCGATGGTAGAGTGCTTGGCGAGCATGCTGAAGGTCCTGAGTTCAGTCCCAGTCCTGAGTTCAGGCCGGGAAACAGAAGGAAGCTTTGTGGCCCAGGCATCAAGGATGAGAAAAGGAATGTCATTTGAACGTGGCATCTCCTTGATAAATGATGAGTGATTTTGTTTACTTCTCCCCAAATTTTATGCTGTGTGAACTCTAATTTTTATTGGAATGCAGTGTGTTTGTTTTATCTGATTTCTATAAATTTGGTATTGAAAAATTGCTTTGGTTTGTCTTAAGTGAAACACAGAACCTTTCTTGACCACTGTTCATGCACCTTACATTCCCATCACAACCACTGCAAGAATCACCTGTCAGTGTTTCAAAACTGTCAATGCCCAGCACTTTTACTAAATACTGATTTAATTGGTCTGTAGTGGAGCCTGAAAGTTCCCCCGGCAAATGTAATGCTCAGCCTCAGCTGAGAACCAGTGCCTTTGTCAATGAAGAAAACTGGATCCTCTGCCTGTCAGAGGCATTTTTTTAGCCTAATTTACAGCTGCTTTGTAGAAGATAACACTGTGCATTTTCTTTGAAAAACAAGCTTGAGAGGAAGAGGTCTCCTGTTTTCTATTACCTCCACTGCTGCAATGGGAATAGTCAGTATTGTTATTTGAAGTCCTGCCAAACGTAAAACCAATCCAAGATTTTCTGCATGTTGCCCTGCTACATAGGTATTCACCCATCAGCTTTGATTTTTGGGCTTAAAAAAGTGTAGGAGTGAGCTTGGAGATTTACTACATATGAGTATCAATCCGTGCATTCATTTTTATATGGCTTTGTAGAATACAAGAGATTGAGAAATACATTGCTATAAATAAAATTGATGTTAGTTTAAGATAAAATTCAATCTCTTTAGTTTTTTATCTGATGCTTAATGAACTTGGCATCCCTCCTTCAGAAATTAGTCTGTATTTTCAGATTTCAGATTTTGAGTGCTCCCCCAGCTGCGTGATGTTTGTGTTAGATTCCTAGAACAGGGGTAGTATTTTTACTTACACAGACTTTTTGGAAATGACATGTAACATCTTGACCCTTCAGGTTTCCTAAAGAAATTTGTGATCCAATTTCTAAACTTGCCGGTCCACTGAAAAAGCTCTTTCCAGTGTATTTTGTTGATTCATAGTCTCTGTTTCAGAGCAGAATGGAAGTTTTCAGAAAAAGTGGGCTCAGTATATCATTGCAGTCCTACTTTGTTTTCATGTATTTGGTTGGACAAGAGGGTGGACCTAAAGGCTACCTTTGGACTCACTGCTAGAGGCTCCATGGGGCCAGAAAGATGAGATGTAGACCGTGGCTCATAAAGACAGACTTGGGAACTGGCTGAGGTCCCTCTGCTACCTCCCTCTGGAAAGGATAAGAGTTTAGGAATGGTATTTTTCTTCTTTCTCTTTTGCAGTACTGGGAATTGAACCCGGAGACAATTTACCACTGAGCGATAGCACTGATTACAGGCAGGGGCACACGTCTGTAATTCCAGCAACTTGGGAGATGAAGGGAGGGAGGATTGCAAGTTTGAGGCCAGTAACTTGGTGAGAACTGTCTCAAAAATAAAAGGTACTGGGGATGTACTCAATGTTAAAGCATCCCTGGGTTCAATCTGCAGTACAAAAGAAAAAAAAATTCAGGGTCCTTCCCCCTCAGACTTTTCCAAAGTGCTGGGATTATAGGAATGCACCACCACGCCCAGCAAGGTATGGTAGTTTTCTACTGCTCACTGCAACAGCAATTTCGTTCTCTCTCCTCCAGGAATCTTTAATGCACCCAGTAGATAGAATGTCTGAGGAAAGTTCATATTTACTCTGGAGGTGAACAGGGTAAGATCTAGAGTCTGTGTGGATTCATATTCTCTCTTACCACCTAGTTTCCCCTTTGTCTCATTAATTACTCCTAGCACCTCACTTGTCTTTCATGGACTTGTCTGTAAGATTTAAGTAAGATTCTATTTGTAAAGAAAGCACTTACATATTGCTTTATTCATAGTTATGGGGTGAATTATGTCCTGTCTGTTCCTCAGTTGACTTTCGTGGACTTGACCATGAGGTTCAATGATATCTTTGTAAAGCACTTACCATTTTGCTTCATATACATTGTTACAGGCTCTACTTTGTCCCCATCCCCCATTTCCATATGCTGAAACCCTAACCCCCAGTACTTCAGGATGTGATTGCACTTTGAGACAGGGTCTTGGGAGAGACAATGAAGTTAAAAAGAGGTCCTTGGTGTGACCCCTAATCTAATAGGACTGGTGTTCTATCAGAGGAGGAGATTCAGACGCAGTTACAGAAGGAAGAAGACCACGAGCAGACACAGGGACAAGAATGCTCTTTCAAGCCAAGGAGTGAGGCCTCAGGAGAAACCAGTGCTACAAGCACATTGATCTCAGACTTCCAGCCTCCAACACTGTGAGAAGACAGATTTCCATTGTTTAAGTCACCTTGCTATGGCGGTCCCACCAAATCTATATACATACAAAGCACAAATGTATAGGTGTTATGTGGTTTATTATCATCATTACTGTTCTATACGCACTTAAACAGAAAAAGTAAAACAGCCACACACTGGAAATTTAACTAGAAAATAATTGCAGTCTTCCAGGAAAAGAGACTATCTAAACAGTGTGAATACTAGAAGTTTTTCTCTTTTTTTTAAAACATTATGGGCAGGAAAGCCAGACAGTCAACTCCAGATAAGATAAATTAGAATATGGATCATAAGACACCTAGTTGCTCTGGCAAGTCAGCAAGAAGATATGTGGCTGGGCGCTCCCTGTTCAGGCACCTACAAAGTGTGGAACCCCTTGGATCCCTCAATTGGAGACCATCAGCAATGGAAAAGTGAGATTGAAACAAAGAGCACACACTTTTAAATGCACCATGAAACCCAACAGAACAATGGTGAATTAACAAGTGGTCTTTTTCATCACTGACCTTCAATCCCTGCCCACGCCAATGGAGGGACATATCTGCGCATATATAAAAAATTTACTTTGCTGTATTTTAAAATTAGTTGACAAAATTGTATACATTTATTGTGTACATAATATTTTCTAAATATGTATACCTTGTGGGATGGTTAAATTGAAGTAAATGACATATGCATCTAGCTTGATTTTATTTTTCAGTGCTGAGTATCAAATTGGCCTCTAGTATGCTAGGCAAGCATACTAATAAGCCCTCAGCCTTATTTTTTTGGCATATATTATTAGTATCTGTATGGATAAAAGAGGCATGCAGTATTTCCAAATAATATAAGCTTTTATTTAGATGCAATTCCTAAAAGATCATCCTTAAGCTTCTCTTTAACCATGTTCTTGACCTATCCAAGGTATCCAGATATCATACTGTTCATAGCTCGAGTTTCAGTTATGCAGGGGTTTGAGATCTGGAACTGTACAGTTATGGGTAGAAGGAGGAACCATAAAAATGCATGCTAGCCAGAACCTGCTTGCCAGAACAGTAAGCATGTGCAGTGAACACCACCTGGATGTCTTTCATCATCTCCTTGAATCCTCACGCACCAATAAGTCATTAGTCCAATTTTTTTAAAAGAGAATGGCAGAGAAAGAGAGAGTCAATTTTATTTAGTTTCTCATGTGGCTTTTGTTGCTCCAACACTTGATTGTTACGTGGTTGGTGCTGGGGTTTGAAATTGTGTACTTGCACATGCTGGGCAAGTACCATAACCACCCAACCACCATTCTAGCCCCCATTAGTCCTATTTTTAGGTGAAGATATAAGCTGTGTTTTTTCTCTATAGTCTATAGTCATGAGTCATAGCTGCATACAGACCTGTAATCTATTCAGAAGGCCGAGGCAGGAAGATCTCAAGTTTGACGCCAGCCTGGGAAATTTAGCAAAACCCTATCAAGAAAGGAAGAAAGAAAGAAAAGAAAGGAAGAAAAGAAGAAGGATGAGGAGGAGGAGAGGAAGAAGAAGAGGAGGAAGAAGGAGGAGGAGGAGGAGGGGGAGGAAAAGGAGGAAGGAGAAGAGGAAGAAGAAAAAGAAGAAAAAGGCTGGGGATAAAATTTCTGTCCAGTCCCTCCCATCCCAGCAAAATCAGCATAGTAATATGGGAGCTTAGACCGGCTTTTAGGTGTTTTGCACCTTGTTAAAGGGTGGGTTAGGCCTTAGCTCTGGTGAGGATAAAGACTTCACTAACCTTCCTGTTCTCGTACTGTATCTTATCATGCCCTGTTCAGGGCCCAGGGTCTCCAAGATTTGTGTGTCTGTGGTTCTCTTTGAGGCTGGATTTAACTGTGTCTGGGGTACTGCAGGTGTGGTCACTGTTCCTTTCAAACATTTCCCTCCTGGGGCCTTATTCTAAGGTTTTCATTGAGTTCTCTAATAATGATCAATTCTTGCTTTCTCTTTCTTGTTTTTCGGTTCCTCCAACAAAGGAGGAGGTAAAAACATCATATTCCATAATTTTGAAACCAATGTTAATTTACGTGTCTCTCCCAATAGCCTGTGAAATATTTGTGGACATGGGATTACTTTGTTATATCTCTTTAGATAAGCAAAATGTCAGGTGCATCTTTGATACTCAGTAAATATATACTGAATGACTGATACTTAACATTTGTGTTAACTATAGAAGTTTGCATTCATATTTCTATTCATAAAGCTATAGGAGTTAATCAGGGGCATGTGATATTATCCTGTTTTCAAAGAAAGTGAATGTAATGTGGCACATAAAAGCCCTGATTTTGCCCTTTATAAAACTTAAATGCTTCTAGCAATACTAGTTTCTTAAGACCTGAATGTCCTGCACTCACAAATAAATGACATGTCAGACCACACCCTGAGCGCTCGTAAGTAGCCACCTTCGTGGTCTTCAAAGGCTGGCTGGCATAACACTGTTTTCTACTAACTGCTTGCAGAAAATAATGTTTTGTTGCATTTTTTATCATTCTAGCATGATCCCTCCCCCATGTCTACCATGTCCAGTCATCTGCCAACTGCCACCATCATAGACCTCTGGACTGCCCTGATGCACAAGATGCCTAGAGTCCATTAAGTGCCAGACGATCATGGAAATATGACCCTCCGTGCAGCTGCCTCCTGACTTCTTCCAAAGTCCCTTACATAGACTCTCTTGAAAGTTTTCCTGACTGCCATAGCCAATGCCTGCTGTTAGCACGAAGAAGCCAGAATGGTCATCATCTTTCCCACCCAAGGCAGACACGGACCTCTTCAGAGGGGAATTGAGGCAGGAGATAGATTATCCGTAGGGAGACAGAAATGGGGACCTCAGAGAATGGGATCCTACCACCACAGACAAAAACCCTAGGCTGAAACCTTTTTGTTGTTGGCTGTCTGAATGGAAGGCCCCACTCATATGTAGATGACCAACTCCTTGGCAGGGACATCCTAACAAAATTTAATGCATTTGTTTTAATTCCCACCATAGCTCCCCACACTCCGCTGCCTCTTTTATCCTCTTATGCCAAGCAGATGACTTTCCATCCCCTCAAACGGCCTGTCAGTTTTTCCTGAGGTGTTAATCACAGTGTGGGACCATGCACCACACTCCTGTTAAAATTTCCCTACAAGAAAGACCCTGTCTCCAGCTAAAGCAAGTTATCTCCTATCACCTCTCTGGCTGCTTCAATTATAACCAAGAATTAATACTTAACAGAATTAATACTTAAGTGTGTTTACCCACTAACTGGATAAGAACTTGATGTCATTGACCCAACTCATTATATCTGTTGAGACTCTATAGAGTGATGGATGTGGAAAATTACCAGAAACCATTCATGTGAGCCAGAAAGCAAACCCCCTACTCATCGTTTTGGAATCTACTGACTTTGACTTGGCCCTCATCAGAAAATATCCTCCCTCACTGAAATTCCCATTTTAATCAGAAAATTCACACCTTGTTCCCCTCCCTCCTTCATTCTCTCTATATCTACCCCAGGCTGTAAGCTGCAGGGGGGGACCAGACTCCGTAGGTTTTCTACCAAATAAACCTGTGTGATGTTGAGCCACTGCTTTATTGCCTTCATTTGCTTCTTGCCTTACAGCGATTATTTTTAAACTTAATATCTAAGACCAAATGATTGTTTTTTCAAAGGGCTGCATTGCTATCAGTGATCATGAGAAAGCCCAGACCCTGAAGGCTCCTTAATCCTATCTCCTTCTTTCCCGGAACCATTCTTGTCCTTTCCTCCAACAAAAGGAGGCATCAGTAGAGTAAGACAGGTAAAGACAGGATGGCATTTTGATTTAAAAATGCCTTTGTCTGTCTTCCTGATTACATTCTCTTCTTCCCAAACATACACAGAAACCTGATGGTGTGAACCTAGGAGTTCCTATAATAAGATATTTTGCTCTGTAAGCCACTCTTAGAGATTGGCAAAGTCCTAAAATAAAGCTATGGGTGAGGGTAAAGAAATGAGGGAGAAGTCATGGATCAGTTGTGTGTCTTATGATTTCATCTTTAGATCCCAAATACTAGACATAATCCTTGATTATTTTCCTACATAAAAATATTTAAGCAGAACTGGGGCATTAATGGTTTTGGGTTTTATTCTGTATTATAAAACCTAAGTGGGTAATCTCGTCACATCAGGAGAAAGAGGCCAGGCAGGATAGGGTAACAGTAAATAGGGAGGTGTGTGCTATCTTCTGAGAAGGTCATGGCTCAGAGTGATCTGAAATATCCAGCCTAACACTAGTGGCTTGTGCGTAGCCACCTTTCCCTGTTCTTCCCTCTGTTAATGGCAGTGCCCCACCAGTATCAGTTACAGAAAAGTTTCTTTCTGCTTTATAAAATATGTGAAGGAATAGTATTCGGAAATTGAGAAGTCAATTTAAAAACTTTTTCAATAGACCTTAAATAAATATCCCTATGCTTCAGCCGTTATGAAAACAGGAAAAAAAAAAAAAAAAAAAAAAAGAGGGCAGGGCGGGGGGGAAAGTGGAAAGATGAAGACTACACAGCTACACAAGATGTCTATGTAAAATACAGTTTTGGAGCTTGGCATAGTTGTTCCCAAAATGGGAACGAGATAGTGTAAGTGGAAGTTTTAACAGCACACAGCTTAGAGAAAGGTTAATCAGTGTCCACCCATGCAAAAATTAAGAAAACCCAAATTCTGAGGACTATTCCCAGCCTCCCCCACAAAAACAATGAAAATCCTCAGAAATGAGTATTTATTATGTTTTAACAAGTCTTGAAAGACACATGTTTAAAGAAGATAGGATTTGCATCTCTCTTGATTTCATTTACCAAATAATTCTGAGAAAACAAATCATCTCAGTACTTAAAAGTACATATTCTGGCAATGGAAGACCTATTTCCAACAAACAAGCAGATGAGCAATCTAAGTTCTAAAAAAAAAAATACAACTTCTTTTTTCTATTGAAAAAAATTGGGATATATAAGATATTGGCATTTTTAAACTTCTAAAAAGTAATAATGTAGCTTTTGCTTTCCTTCCACAAAGTCCTGGCCTCAAGATTAATTAATTAATTATATCTGTTAGGTAGAACTTGACCTAGGCAATGCCACTTTGAATTTTATCCTTTATTTTAGAACAATACCTATTTATTCCTAAATCCCTGACCCACCTACAATACTCCACCACCATGCAAAGAAACCCTACACACTCCATCATAATTAAGGACCCTTCCCTGACAACTCCCTAGGAACATCATAATCCTCTTTTCCCTCACACCCTCTGTATCTACCCCATTCTGTAAGTGGATAATGGGTCCCAGACTCTACTGGGGCCCCTCTCCGGTTTCTCCAAATAAATGTGTTACTGTTGAGCCGCCGCCACTCTCCTAGTTCCTCCACTCGCTTCTTTCCTTACAACATCCAAATGAAAATGAATGCTGAAGATCTACCAACAAGTCCATGCCTCTCTAAAAGGTGAGTACTAACTTTTTCCTTGATTATATTTGTTGCCTTTGTTGCTATTGTTTAAATCTTAAAGTTTTGGTAAGGGAATTGCAATATCAATCATGATATGAGTTTAATTTACCTCATTAAAATTCAAGAAAGCATGAGATAAGATGTAACCAATGTAGGTATATAAAACAGATGAGGATAATTCCATTTACAGCAACATAAAAACCACTCTGCCATATTTTATATTTTATTCAACTTTAATATGGTTTCCATTATTAACTCTTAAAACAAAATGATTTCCAGTTTAAAAAAACAATGCACTGACAACATAATTCCTTCTTCATTTTATACAGTTATACAAATATTCTAAATACACATTTTGTGTTTAAGATGATGGCAAATAAGATTAACTGTACAGTACATAAGAAAAGAAAATATTTTAAGCATTATTTTGAAGCAATAGAAATGTCTATACAAAACAAGCAAAAATGGAATAAAATTTTTTATTTTTAAAGTATTGCAACAGGCCCACAGGTTTGTAACAAAAATGTCTTTGCACAGTTCCTCACAATGCCCCATTAATAGCTAAAGCAAGACAGCGGTTTTTAGAAAATAATGTTTCAAAATGCTACACATGGTACTATTGTTTGCACAGTTTGATCAAAATAACAAATCTACTTTGAGTCAAGCAAAACCTAGAGGAAATATACCAAACAACTTCAAAATCATTTGTATAAAATTCATTGCACATTATTTTACTCAGCTGTTTGAAAAGTAAAAAAGTGTTATTTACAAAATATTTCGCAGTCAAAATTATAAAGTGAATGGATATCTCTAAGTAACACGTCTTGATACAGACAGTTCAAGGAAAACACACAAATGTTTTTTCTTTAAGAGGTTTTCAGTGTTTCTTCCACAGGGAAGTAAACATGATCCACTCAAATGCATTTACAAGATGGTACACATACTGGAACAAATCCAACACCTGCATTATAAAACAATGTTAAAAAGGTGAAAGAATGAAGAATTTGTACATTGTAAGAAGTGAGCTATTTTAGAGATCAACAAGTGTAGTTTTTAATTCAGTAAGCATAAAAGTTGTCATAGTCTTCAGATAACAGAAAATGAACATTTCTGACTTGACGGAAGTTGAGAAAGCACCATGCACAACAGTTTAGTGGTAAACACTGAACAGAATAGCACCTGGAATTCTGTGATACTGACAAGTTAAAACTGGTCTAGTAATTGCCGGAGGTATGGTGCCTTGGATAATTCTCTATTTACTCGGGAGAGTTTGAAAAGTACTGGGCAGTTCAGAGAAACACATGGGATATGTCGGTCAAAGGAACTTGTACAGTTCTTGCATATCTGAAAACATAAGAGAAATACATAAAACAATAGGAAAATTTCTATATATATGTGTAAATAACAAATTTTTATAATCCCTCCTTTCTGACCCAAACATAAAACATGTAATACATTACAGAAAGTTTCATTAGTTTTCATTCTTAGAAGTTAGCCTACTCTACGGGTGAGACATTTCTAAAGGATATTATTTTATAGAAAACAAAATTCTCTGAAGAGTTCATTTAATTCCTGACATCGTTTCATTTAAAATAGAATTCTATTATATTAAAATTCATGTAGAATGGCAATTTTCAGCAAAATGGCAGCTGATGTACTTTCCCTCCCACAAAGAATAAACAACTGTTCAACTAGACTACTGCAGTGAAAATAACGGAATGTGACAGAGATATGGCAGATGCTGAAGAACATGGATGCACAAGATGGCCTTGATAAACAAAGGAACAGAACCTTCCATTTACCACCCCAAACTTGTAGGGAGGAATCTGGACTTCCCAACATGGGGAAAAAGTAAAAAGGGGCCCCCAGCAGCTCCTGCAGTCCCCAACCCCGGTTTATAGAGTTTCTAGAGAGTTCACACCACTGAAGGAGTCCAGCCCATTTAGGCCCTTCTCATCCAAATAGCTGCTGCATAGGGCCTCTTAAGACTGACTACACCTGCACATTTCTAGCTGTGGAAAGATTTGGGCAACCAGCTCATGCAGCTCTGTGCACCCCACTTGAGTTGTAGGTGTGGTCCTGTCTGCCCTGAGGTTCATAGAAACAGCTGAGTGACCCACACTTGTCCCTAAGCTACCATGCCTGGAACCACACCAAACCTGCCTGGCCTAGGAGAGCTGCACCCCTACAGGTGGATTAACCCCACAAACTCCTACAGCTAGGCTTGTGAGACACTTGAGGGACTCACCAATATTGATTATGGCTGAGGAAGCTATATATGGAAACTACAATACTATGCCCACCCTTCTGAACCTATATCCTAGGATGCATCTCCAAGAGAAAGTCTTTCACTATTAAAATCACTATATAAAATTGGTAGAGGCAATTTTTTCACCAGATATACAAATATCAATGTAGGGACAAAAGAAGTATGAAAAAGCAAGCTAATAAAACAGTTCTAAAAGAACACATGAATCCTCCACTATCAGACCCCAAAGAACAGTAAATCTACAAAATGTGTGAAAAGGAATTCAAAATAATAATCTTAAGACAACTCAGCAAGCTGCAAGAGAAAACAGACAAATTAATGAAATCATAAAATCAAAAAGTGATATGAAAGAGAGATTCATATGAGGATGAGATCATATAAAAGGACCAAACAGAAATCTTGGAACTGAATTGAAATAAAAAGAAAAATATAATCAAGAGTTTCAAAAACAGACTAGAGAAAGCAGAATTTCTGAACTTGAAAACTGGTCTTATGAAACAACTCAGTTGGGGACAAGGAGGTTGAGGTGGAGTGGGATAGAAGGAAGAGGTAGTGATAGAGGAAACCTAGGAGACTTATGGAACACAAGCAAGCAAACAAGAGCTTGCATTTTAAGTGTTGTAAGAGAAGAGATGGGAAAAGGCATTCAACCCTATCTTTTCTTTTTCTTAAGAGAAGGACAGTGAGAGAGAGAGAGAGAGAGAGAATCAATTTTTATTGAGTTTTTCACATGGCTTTCATTGCTCTGACACTTAGCTGTGTACATGGGTGCTGGGCTTTGAACCCGTGTACTTGCACACGCCGGGCAAGTGCAATAACCACCGAGCCACCGCTCTAGTCCCTCAAACCCTATTTAATAAAGAAATAAAAGCTCCATTCTAAAGTCTTGAAAGAGAGAGATCATTTAGATCCAGGAAACTTAAAGGTCCCTAAATACATTCAACCCAAAAGCATCCTCCCCAAGGAATATTATGGTCAAATCATCCAAACTCAAGATACAGAGAATTACAAAAACAGTAAGAGGAAAGCATCAAGTCACACATAAGGGAATCTTGGTTAGACTACAAACAAATTTCTCAGTAGGAACCTTATGGACCAAGAGAAAATGGGATGCTATATTCCAAGTCCTGAAAGAAAAAACTTTTTCCAACTGAGAATACTAAACCCAGCAAAGCTGCCCTGGAGAAATGGAGTCTTTCCCAGATAAGTGAAAGCTAAGGGGATTCATCATAAGGAAATCCTACATTTGGAAGTGAAAAGATAGCAACTACCATCATAAAAACACATAGAAGTATAAAGTTTATTAGTAAAACAGAGAAAATAATATGATCGATAGAAAAAAACCATCAAACCACAAAGATAAGACAAAAAAGGAGCAAAGAATACATATAAAACAACCAGAAAACAATTAACAAAATAATGAGTAAGCTCTTACCTATCAAAAATAGACTTAAACATAAATGGACTAAATTCTCCAATTAAAAGATATACATTGAATGGATTAAAAAAAATTCAACTATATGTTTCTTTTAAATGTAAAAGAAACTCACTTCACTGGTAAAGATACAAAGATCAAAAGTTAAAGGATGGAGAAAGATAATCCATACAAATGGAAAACAAAAGTGGACATAAGGAGCTATGCATGTCAGATTAAACAGAACTTAATAACTATATAAAGAGGCAAAGAAGGTCATTATATAATGATAAAGAGATCAAGTCAGTAAGGACATGTAACAGTCACAAATATATATATACCCAATACTGGAGTACCTGACGGGATAGACTCTAATATATTAATAGTTGTAGATTTAAATACCCTATCGTCATCAATGGAAAAAAATTGTAGTTAAACTATACCATAGACCAAAGGAGCCTAATAGACATTTACGGAACATTTTATCCAAGAGCTAGCTATAGAATATATTCTTCTCATCAGCACATGGAACATTATCCAGTATTGATCACAAATGTTAAGTCACAAAACTAATCTCAACAAACTAAACAATTAAAATCATGCCATATATCTTTCTGACCATACTGGAATAAAACTAGAAATTAACAACAAGAAATTGTACAAATAGGGGCCGGAGTGTTTTGGCTTAGTGGTTAATGTGCTTGCCTGGAATGCACAAGGACCCAGGTTTAAACCCCAGCACAGCATACACAGCAAGTGTCATAGAAAAAAAAAAAAAAAACAACCAAATGAAAAAAATAAATAAAAGTGCTTTTCTTTTTCTTTCACTGTCCTTCTCTCTTTAAAAAGGAAAAAAAAAGAAATTGTACAAATATATGGAAATTAAATAACATATTCCTGAAAAACTTGAAGGTCAATGAAGAAATCAAAAGGAAAAAAAGTATTTCTTGAAACAAATAAAAATGAAAAAACATACTAAAACCCAGGGTAAGGATAAAAAAAAAAATCTGAAAGCATTTCTTCTAAGATCTGCAAAAAGACAAGGATGTCCATTTTCCCCATTCTTATTCAACACAGTACTGAGCATCTTAGTGCAATTAGGCAGGGAATGAGATAAGGGTCATTGGAAATTGGAAAGATGTCCCTGTTGGCAGATGGCATGATCTTAAATAGAAACAAATCTAAAGACTACACACACAAAAAAAAAAGAAAAAAAGAAAAAAAAAAACCCAAAAAAACTGTTAGAACTGACAAATAAATTCAGTAAAGATGCAAGATAAGAAAATCAACATACAAAAATCAATAGCATTTCTACATACCAATAACAAATTTGCTAAAAAAGAAAGCAAGGTAGTAATCCTATTCTTGATAGCTACAAAACCAAAATACAAACTTTCTCCCCAGTAATAAATTTAATGAAGGAAATAAAGATCTCTATAATGAAAATTATAAAACATGGAAGAAAAAAAATTAAAGATGACACAAAAAATGAAAAGATATCTCACGTTCATGTGCTGGAAAAATTAATACTGTTAAAATGTCCTATCCAGGGGTTGGGGATTTAGCTCAGTGGCAGAGCGCTTGCCTAGCATGCACAAGGCCCTGAGTTTGGTCCTCAGCCCTGAAAAAAAAAAATGTCCTACCCAAAGCAATCTACAGATTCAATGTAATCCCCATTAAAATACTAATGACATTCTTCATGGAAATAGAAAAAACAGTTCTAAAATTCACACAGAATCTCAAAAGACCCCAAATAGCCACAAGAAACCCTGAGCAAAAAGAAAAAAACTGGAGGCATCACAATACTTGACTATGAAACTATAGTAACCAAAAAAAGCATGGTACTGGCACAAAAACTGACACACAGACCAATGCGACAGAATAGAGAGCCCAGAAATAAATCCATGTACTTACAGCTGACTGATTTTCAACAAAGGTGCCAAGAACATACATTGGAGAATTGATAGTTTCTTCAATAAATGGTGCTGGGAAAACTGGATATCCATATGCAGAATGACTCATGTCTCACCATATACAAAAATCACCTCAAAAATGGATCAAAGACCTAAATGTCAGACCTGAAACTAGGAACTACTAGAAGAAAACACTTCAAAGATATCAATATGGGCAATGCGGATTTTGGATAACACTTCAAAATCATGGGCAACAAAAGCAATAATAGACAATGTGATTATATCAAACTAAGAAGCTTCTGTACAACAAAGGAAACAATCAACAGAATGAAGAGACAATCAGAACAATGGGAGAAAATATTAGCAAACTGTTAATCTGATACAGAACTGAGATCCAGAATACATAAGGAATTCTAAAAACTTAGAGCAAAATCCACAAGTACCCTGATTAAAAGATGGGCAACAGAGCTAAGTAGACATTTCTTAAATGAAGACATATAAATGGCCAACAGGTATATGAAAAAAAATGATCAACATTACTAATCATCAGGGAAATGCAAACCAAAACCACAGTAAGATATTTCTTTCCCCAGTTAGAATGGCTATTACCAAAAAGAAAAAAAAATAATCCTGGAGAGGAAGCAGAGAAAGGAGAGCCAATAACAAACTATCTGTGGGAATGTAAGTTAGTGAGGTCATAATGGAAAGTAGTATGGAGGTTCCTTAAAAACTAAAATATAAAACTACCGTATGACTCAGCAATTCTATTACTGGGCATATATCTAAAGGACATCAAATCACTACAGCAAAGAAACACCTACACTCCCATACTTATTATAGCACTATTTATAATAACCACAATATGGAATCAACTGAGGTACCCATTAATGGATGAATGGAAAAAGAAAAATGTATACGTATGTATATATATACATACATACACACACACAATGAAATATTATTCAGCCATAAAAAGAAGGAAATGCTGTCATTTGCAGCAATATGGATGAGATATGAGGACATTATGTTAAGCAAAATAAGCCAGGCATAGAAAGACAAATACTGCATGTTGTCACTCACAGGTAGAAGCTAAAAATTTTGATCTCATAGAAGCAGAGAGTAGAATATTGGTCATGAGAGGATAGGAAGGGAAGGGGGACAAAGAGGTTGGATAGCAGGTACCAAATTATAGTTAGGTAGGAGGAATTGGTTCTAGTGTTCTTTAACACATTAGAGTGATGATAGTCTTTAAGTTATTATGTATCTCAAAATAGAGAAGGTTTGAAAAGTTACCAACATAAAGAAAGGCTAATTACTCTGATTTTATCTTTACACATTGTATCCATGTATTTATCACACTGTACTCCATAAATGTGTACAATTATTATGTGTCAATTAGAAAAAATCCTCATAATATACTGCCCAACTACCAACGAATGTCTCTTAAATGAAGTATAAACACCTCTTCCCCTAAATTATATAGGCTTGTCTTTTTATATATATATCATTAAAAAGTTATCCATTTTCTTATTTCAGAACAGAAGACATCAATATGAAAAAGTCAAATCATGTTAATTTTAAAGTAGTCTAAGACCAGTAGTTCTTAGATCTGGCTAACAATGAACTAAAAAATTATTAACTAATGCCCAAGCCCCACCCCATTACAATTAGTTAGAATCTCTGGGCATAAAAACTAAGAAGTCGTACTTTTCTAGGCTTCTGCATGATTCTGATATATAAGATACAGTCTTAAGAAAAAAAGAATTCATGGTACAACTTTTTAAAAAGAGAAACATTACAATGATCAGATTTTAAAGTCTCATGTCATGCATATAGTTAAAAAGATTATAAAACACGAAAAACATCAAAAAATTAAAAAGAACATTAGTGGGAACTCCAAGGGTCAAGAAAATACAGTGTATTCAAGTGATTTTTTTTAAAAAAAGGGAAACTTAAGCTGGCATGGTAGTACACATCTGTAGTCCCAGCTTCTCAGGAGGCTAAGGTGAGGGGATGACCTGGACCCAGGATTTAATTTAAGGCCAGTCAGACAATACACCAAGATCCTATTAAAAAAAAAATGGCAGGGGGGAACCAAATAGTAGCAGCTACTCTAAAATGTTTTTCAGAAGAGATACTTAAAATATTCTCTGATAGATATCAAAGGAGTTCTAATTTAGAGATGGCTCATAGGTGAATGAATTTTTTTTTTTTTGTACTGGGGATTGAACCCAGGAGCACTTAACCACTGAGTCCCATCCTCAGCTCTTTTTATATTTCATTTTGAGACAGGCTCTTCCTAAGTTTCCTACAGTCTTGTTAAGTTGCTGAGGCTGGCTTTGAACTTGTGATTCTCTTGCCTCAGCCTCCTGAGTCGCTTGGAGCATAGGCATGCTCCAACATGCCCAGCAATTTTTGTTTCTTGAACCATTATTTTCTAGTCACCTAAAGAACACATTTTTCTGAGAATGCTGGTTGGTGTACCCAATATTATGTTGCAAATGCATGCCAATGCTCTCCGTGACAATTCTATGAAGGCTTTCACTAATTAAATCTCTGTCAAAAGACTCAAGTGTATTCCCTCATACAGAATCTCTGTACTAGAGTTGTATGAAGTATGGCTACACTAACATGCCATGACAAACTGATAAATATTTAGGAACTCCCTGTGCTTGTATGATAAATGATCCAGGACGGAGTAACTCAAATGTCTCGTTTCAAGATCCTTTACTAGTTGATTTAAACTATAAGCATTATAACTTAATTCAGGCTTCTTTTAAAAGGTAGTCCTTTTAATTTCTGTAGATTCATTTTTTTTTATCCTTCGGACTTATTTTTTTTTTCCAAAAATCTTTAGATGCTTAGTGCATTCATTTTCATCTTCCATGTTTATTATTAAAAATGTTTAAAGGTGGTAATTTTTCTCTGAGATCTGCTATGGCTATCTAGAATGTGATATGTAGTGTTTTCATTTTGTTTAAAAGGGAATGCTAAAAGTTTCCAAGAGGAGGAATCATTTTGATATCTGAGTTTACAATTATTTGCTACTTTTATAAGCACTGTGCTGATAAAATATCATTTCTAAAATTTGAACTTTTTGTAACTTAGTCTTTCTTTTCAGACTAAGATGTTTAATTTTTAAATGTTTCATGAAAGTGTTGTCTAATTTTGAGTTACAGTTACATATATAATCATAAGTATTACTTTATAGTATTATTTAGATCCTTTAGAGTTGTACTTATTTGTGATCACTTGATTGGTCTTGGACTGAGAGAAGCTAATAAAATAGCTTCTATTTGTCATTACATGTCCTATAATTTCTAATTTTTGAAAATTTCTACAGATTAGTGCATGAGATACTTTAGCTGTATTAAAAAATGACTGAAGTTTTAATATGTCTTGAAAGATGACAAACCATTCTTATAGAACAGCATAATTTCTTTTAAATTATATTTTTATAAGAAACAAGAAGACTTAATGGTGAAGGAGGGTTCTGGTTAAATTCATTACAGTAACTAGTAAGGTATTTGTCACTGAGGGCAAAAGATGAAAAGGTCCAGGAAGAGAAAACTTAAAGGTTTGAAGTTCCTACTCTTATTAGTGCATTATACTAGGATTCAATGGAATTTTCTGAGAGTTGGTTGCTGCTATAGTGACAGCAGCCTATAAAATAAATAGAAGCTAGAAGCACCCAGTGACTTTAGTAATTGTATTGACTAGAATCACAAAACTAGTATAAACGGCTGAAAGTTGGTTGGTAATAATTCCAGTGATATACTGCCTCTTTAATCATGCATTAAGCAGGAAACTGTCCATTCATTAATTATTTACAGACCACTACCATGGTTGGCATCTCATCGTGGCACAGCTGATTCAGCAGTGAAAGAAGGGCAGGGCTCCTGTCCTCACTGGCTCACTTGTTACTGGAGAAAACAGACACATACGTGATAACTGTAAGGCAGAGTAGGTTATGGCAGGAGCCCACTGTAGGGAAGGCTTCATCTGGTCTAGGTGTTTAAAGTGATTTTTCTTCGATGAAGCAGGGGCTGAGGAAAGCATTCCTGGCAGAGGGAACAGGGTGTTTAAAGGCCAGAAGGTAGGAGAGATTAAGGTATATTCATCAACCTAAAAGAAGTTCAGTACAATAGAGGTGGTGGGTAGAGTATGACAGGGAGAAGGGCAAGAAATGATGACAGACAGGTGGCAGGAAGGGTCAGAATGGAGAAAATACTTATAAAGGAATTAAGGAGTTTAAATTTTATCCAAAAGGGGGGTAAGGTTGGGAGTGAGGGAGAAAGAAAAATATAGAAACAATTTTTGTTTAGATTTTATTTTCCAATTTATTTCAAGAGACTTTTTTTGTTTATTTCTGCAAGAATCCCCACATTTGAAATTTTTTTAATTCCCAACTTTGCATTTTATGGATACATCCCTGCTCAGTCATTAACTTATTAGCATTGTAACATGCAAACTGTTTTATTCATCTGTAAGAATGGTCAGAACAATCTCTGTCAGGAAGATTCAATCATATTAAATATTAATTTTTTAACTATTAATTTTGTGTCTGGGCTTTCAGAATTGTAAACTCTCCAAGTTTACTAGCAATTCTCTAAAATATTGATTATTATAAGAATGGCAAGTGTTGATGAAGTGATTGAAACTTTTCTTACTGCTTTAATACTATTATAAAAGAAACTGGGTAGATGCCATTGTAGTTCTAGGTTTTAATATGTACAATACACTATTTCATTAAGAAGAAAAACTAAATTATAAAACAAACTAATCCATCTTTAATAGTTTAGTTAGATTATAGTATTTCATGGATCTTAAGTTTATCATTTCACTTTTCATACAGTTTCATATCTTGCACTATTATTCCAGAGTTGACTTTATCTCCCTGAAGAATCAGACTGCTCAGGATTCTGTGTCCATTGATCAAGGTCATACCTTTACAAGTTGCTCCTGTTTGCGTTCCAACTCTCGGATTTCTTGGTTGAGGATGACAGCAACATGCTGAGGTTGGCTCCGACATTTACTACAGATGCCATGCTGAGTCAGGTCATCACACACAGGACAGCGTAAAGTAGTGAAGTACTGTGAAATAGTGCCTTTCCGCCCTTCAGGTTCACTTCGAGAGGAGTTGGTAGCTTTCTGGATCTACAGCAACAACAATTCGGAGATAAGTCTGAGCCAGCTCCACAGCAAAACTGCTATTCTCATGCTAATTAGAGATTTATTCAGGCATTATTTACTCATTCATTCAACAAATGCTGAGTAGTATGCCAGGTACTATTCTAGACATTTGGGCTAGAGAAATGAACACCCTCAAGCTTTCATGGAGCTTATGTCTTTGTATCATCAAATATACTGGTTTCTTTCTCTTGGGAAAAATGCTCTTCAGCCACTCAGTTTTTTGATTGATCTATGCAGATGTCTGAGATTATAGTTTGCAGGGCACTGGAGATCACAGAGAACAATGGAAGAGATCCAGGATGAGAGTGAATATTTTAAGGCTGCAGAAGTTGGGCCATG
Source organism: Aplodontia rufa (assembly GCA_004027875.1). Classification (NCBI taxonomy): domain Eukaryota; kingdom Metazoa; phylum Chordata; class Mammalia; order Rodentia; family Aplodontiidae; genus Aplodontia; species Aplodontia rufa. The sequence continues at coordinate 29,831 of PVKS010012430.1, forward strand.
GAAGATTAAACAACTTGTTGTGCTAGGGTACAAAACAAGCAAAAGTAAACGCAGAGCATTTAAAATTCAATAAGACGCATCTCAGCTACGAATTCTTCACTTGAAGTTAATACTGGTTTCAGGGATCTGTTTTCTAGTACTCTTTTTACACTGAAATAATATTATCTATCATATTATTATTATTCCCTTGGCATGTTTTCTTGGTGTCTTATAAATTACTTTGCATAAATTATCAGCTTAGATTCTTGCAAATGCTGTTCACTTCATATTCTTGCTGGTGATAAAATGAAAAATGGTAATAAAAAAATTCAAGTTTCCTGGCTTAGAATCAGGGATATATTATTATAGATGTCAGCCAGCACAAATTCTCAAACTCAGTTGCCTACCTTATATTTTTCCTTTCTTTTATAGTGTTTCTTCAATTTGCCTGAATACTATCTGCCTCCCATAGTCTGAGGTAAAAGCAAAAAACGGAACAGATCTGAAGTGAATTTTCACCAGTAGATAAAAATGACTACTCTCCTAGGAAAATGTGTCCTAGGGTATTAGTTTTTTTTTCTTTGAGAGAGAGAGAGAGAGACAGACAGACAGACAGACAGAGACACAGTGGGGGTGGGGGGAAGAGAGAGTCAATTTTATTTAGCTTTTCATGTGGCTTTCCTTGCTCCAACACTTTGTTGTGTATGTGGTGCTGGGGTTTGAACCCGCATCCTTGCACATGCCAGGCAAGCACTGTAACCGCCAAGTCACCGCTCCAGCCCCAGGACTACAGCTTTCAAATATCCATTTTGAAGTAATTTTTGCTCTCTGTTTTCTATTAGTTGATTTTGCTCTGCAGTATGTTCTGGTTAAGTGATCACCACTGAAATTCTTCTCGATTCATTTTAATACTTATTTGGGAAACCCAACAGAAGTTAGGAATGTATCTATAGGAAACTTAAAAATTTCTCTTTCAGGAAACCAGAAGGGTCTGGCATATCTGCCAGGTTAGTATCTGTTTTGCCTTTCATAGCACATAAATAAAATCTTTAGTTCTATTAGAAATTTGAAGTGAAGCAGCTATAGCACATATATTATTTACTAAACTTACTCTTGGTAATTCATGATACCAGTTGAAGACATCAATACCAATAAGTGAGAAGATTCTTGCCAGGGGTGGAAGGATTTGCTTGGTGATATAGTAAATGGCATTCAGTCTCAGAGTTGGATCCTGCAGGACTTCTGCTGGGCGCCTTACCAGCTGGATAAGTGGTACTCCAGGAGTCCCATAAATAATGACATATGGCACTCGTTCCCCAACTCGAGGCTCAGAGCGCCGGTCATAAGTAAGCATTTTCCTATTCAAATCCAAGTAAAATACACAATAAAAACTGTCATAGACAGCATCTTTCTAGCACATGACGTTACTTAAGCAATGAAACCAAGAGAAATCTAATAAGAAGTACTTTCGTCTATCATATGGTTACTTTATATGCATTTATGACTGTACAATAACTCAACTCCTTAATAAGAAATAAAAAAAGAAATACTTTCAAATTAGTTACTACTTCTTTGAGAACTATGCTGTAGATTTTTAAAACTTACTCTGCACATCATTGCTAAGAGTAAAAATTACCGTAAACCTAATAATAAAAAAAAGTGTAAGAGAAAATTTAGCTGAACAATTTGATTCCAGAATGATACTATCCAAGTGGTGTGGTAGATCAGTATTAAGGGCTGCTTAGTCATTTCCATGTGGGAGAAACAAATGTATCAGATCACAGTTTACCGCATTTCATTTCCTAAGGGAAGCCCAAAGAAAAGGTTCTTCTTCAGAGCTTACAAAGTGTAAGAGAACATAGGTGAGTCTTCATGTGGGAAGGCAGAAAAACAACTGTGAGTACCTATACCTATCCATTAGGTGTCCTTTCATTTACTTTAAGCCTATGCCGATCCCCAGGACTACCCTTGGACTTCCCTGGCTAGGCACTGGGGGCTGGATGTTATGTGCATCATTACCTTGTAAGTTCAAGGGCTGGAACACAAGCTCCAGGTTTATAAGAAGAACTTCCTCTGTATTCCTTGGCAAAGATAAAATCTTGTATGCTGGCCTTTCCTTCCAAAAGTTTTATACATTGTCGCTGAACATATTGTTTAATTAGACTTATATCTCTTGTTTCAAATAGCAGCTTTAGAGAACGCTCAAGTATCTTAAAACAAAAGAGATATGCACATGAAGACAAAACGTCACCCAGTAACTTCATCATTGTTGTTACACTTTCATTATAAAACTGCTGGCTAGAACTTACAGATCTACCTAAATAGTAATGATTGAATAATCAAAATTACTTTTGAAACTGTATACAGCTTCTTATATCTAAAAACAGAACATCTTGTAGATTGAGAAAAATCATATTAAAATAATATTCTTAAGAAACATTTGTTATGTGATGAGGAACATAAAACATTTTTTTAGTCAAAGCACTCTAGGCATAAACCAGACATGATCTCATGTACTGCTTTTTATTTGTTACAAAAAGAAATATAAATATCAACAAGCAATCAATTAAAATATGAGCCTTTTCTGTGAATACCACACAATTCTGAGGAGATCTCAATCTAGACCACTATAGAGCAAGTGAAGGTTGTAACCTAAATAAGCCCACACATTAGAGTGGAAGAGAAATCCATCCCAACAGATGCATAAAGTCTGAGACAGGATTAAAAGAAATATGAAAAAAATAAGCTAACAAGACATCTCCTAAAATTAATAACTCATGAGCAATTGAGCCCATAAATATTGAAGCTAGGGCAGAGGGACCGAGCGCTGGGGTCTGGCTGGAGCCTCCAGACACATGGCTGAACTAGAAAATCCAATAGGATAGGGATGCAAGATGGCTACCACTCCACCAACAGTGACTCCGAGAAGCTCCTGAGAATTACCTCATGCTGCAGGAGCATGCGGATCCCACAAGACCCTGCTATCTGAAGAAACAGACACTCTTCAAATGGGTACTTGCTTGCTATCATAATATATTGTGAGAGCCCTCTCAAAGAAAACTGCTACTATTGGTGCTACTCATCAGCACATCTGTTTTAGTTGAAACGGGCTAGTATCTGCACCTATAGTTCTCGCAGAACGGAGTCTTGACCAAATAGCTCCCCATCACAACGAAGCAAAGCCATAAGAAGCTCCAATTACTCCACCAAGCATAACAAGGTTGAACTACAAGACACGCTCTCTGATTCTGAAAATGAGGAAAAGGGGAAATAATTCCCCTCCTCAATCCCACAGCTCTCCACCCAATGATCCCATAGCCAGGGCCCTAGATGAAAACCAAAGATATTGTATCAACATTATGATTAGTAATTCAATCAAAGAGTTGAGAGATGAAATAAGGGCAGAGATCAGAGAGCAATTTCAAGAGATGAGAGACAACTTCTACAGGGAAATAAGGGAGCAATTCCATGAGATGGATGATCAGCTATACACAGAAATAGACATTCTGAAAAGAGATGTAGCAAAGCTATCAGGATTGAAAAACATGGTTAACCAAATCAAATCTTCACTGGAAGATACCAACACCAGAGTATACTCTACTGAAAATAGAACTTCAGCTCTTGAAGAATACACATTGGAAAATGAGGATTGGCTAAACATTGCCGAATTCAAAGAAGATAAACAAGAGAAGCAACTTACATTACACAGTCAGAACGTCCAAGTAATATTTGATGAGATGAGGCGTAATAATCTGAGAATCATTGGCCTGGAGGAAAACTATGAACAGCAAACAAGAGGCATCAAGAACCTTTTAAGCGAAATCATAAGCGAGAACTTCCCTCATCTTAAAATTGATCTGGATTATCACATCCAAGATGCTTATAGAACACCAAATAGGCCTAATCAAATGAGAAACTCACCAAGATATATCATATACAAAATGAATAACAGAGAAATTAAAAAAAAATTCTAAAAGCAGCTAGAGAAAAGCCCCAAATCACATTCAGAGGCAAACCAATTCGGATCACTATGGATTTTTCAGACCAAACAATGAAGGCCAGAAGAGCTTGGAACAATATCTTTCAAGTGTTGAAAAATAACAACTCCTACCCAGAGATAATATACGCTGCAAAACTCAGCTTCAAATGTGATGGGGAAATTAAATACTTCAACGATAAACTCAAGATAGCCAGATACGTGAACACAAATCCTGCACTACAGAATATTCTCAAGGATGTTCTCCATTCAGAAGAAAATGCCAATGATACCCTAAATCCTTAAACAAGGGCAAATCAATAATCATATTATACACAAACTGACTTCCAAGATGACTCAAAACTCTAATTGTTACAAAGTCTGAGACTCAGCCTCCCATATCTATTCTAACTTTGAATGTGAATGGTCTCAATGCCCCAATTAAAAGACACAGACTGGCCCACTGGATCAAAAAACAAAATCCAACAATATGTTGCCTGCAAGAGACACATTTGACACTCAAAAACAGACACAGGCTGAAAGTGAAAGGATGGCAAAACGTCTACCAGGCCTGTGGCCCATAAAAGCAAGCTGGCGTGGCGATTCTAATTTCTGATAAAATCAATTTTCAACTAAAACTAGTCAGAAAGGACAAAGAGGGTCACTTTATCATATTAAAAGGGACAGTCCAACAAGAAGATATAATAATAATTAACATTTATGTCCCAAATTACAACCCCCCCAAATATATGGAAAAAATACTTAAGGACATTAATCCCCTCATTGATCTTAACACAATAATTCTGGGGGACTTCAACACACCATTATCAACTCTAGACAGATCATCAAAACAAAAAATCAATAAAGACATCTCCAATCTGAACAACTCTATTAATCAATTGGGCTTAACAGACATCTACAGAATATTCCATCCTAAGACAGCTGAATTTACCTTCTCAGCGGCTCATGGAACCTTCTGTAAAACAGACCACATCCTAGTTCACTGAGATAATCGTAACAAATATAAAAAAGTGGATATAATCTGATGTATTCTGTCAGATCATAATGCTATAATCTTAGCAATCAACAACAAGAGGAAACAACAGAAACTACTCAAACACTTGGAAATCTTAAACGAAGGATGGGTAAAAGAGGAAATGAGAGCAGAAATTAAGAAGTTCTTGGAATTGAATGAGAATGAGGAAACAACATACCAAAACTTCTGGGACAGTATGAAGGAATTCTTAAGAGGTAAATTTCAGCACTGTGTGCATATATCAAAAATCTAGAAAGATACTGGATAAACAGCCTTATGCTTCAACTCAAAACGATTACAAGAAGAGGAACAATCCAACCCCAAAGCTAACAGAAGACTGTAAATTACCAAAATCAGAGCTGAAATCATTGAAATTGAGAACAACAACAACAAAATACAAACTATTAACAAAACTAAGAGTTGGTTCTTTGAAAAAATAAACAAGATCAACAGACCCCTTGCCAACCTCACTAAAAAAAGAATAAAATAAAGCAAATCAACAAAATCAAAGACGAAAATGGGAATATCACCACAGACTCATCCAAGATCCAGAACATTAACAGAACCTATTTTGAAAATTTATACTCTGCCAAGTTTGATAACATGGAGGACATGGACAGGTTCTTGGACATTTACGACATGCCCTCTTTAACACAGGAGGACACTGAAAATCTAAACCAACCTATCACAGATAGCGAAATTGAAGCAGCAATCAAAGCTCTCCCAAAAAGGAAAAGCCCAGGTCCGGATGGATATATGGCAGAATTCTACCAAGCCTTCACAGAAGAACTAACACCGATCCTCTACAAGCTCTTTTAGGAAATTGATAGAGTGGGATCACTCCCAAACACTTTTTATGAAGCAAATATTACACCGATTCCAAAACCCAACAAAGACTTGTCAAGCAAAGAAAACTACAGACCAATTTCCCTGATGAACACTGATGCAAAAATCCTTCATAAAATTTTAGCTAATCGGATACAAAAGCACATTAAAAAGATAATACATCATGATATAGTGGGGTTCATTCCAGGAAAACAAGGCTGGTTCAAATCAATAAATGTAATTCACCACACAAACAATTAAAAACAAAAATCATATAATCATCTCAATTGATGCAGAGAAGGCCATTTGATAAAATTCAACTGTTGTTCTCAGTTTCATTGATTTCAGCTCTGTATTTTGATAAAATTCCAGCTCAAAACTCTGGAAAAGATAGGGATCAAGGAAAGATACTTTAACTATGTCATATCCATTTATGACAGACCCATAGCCAACATTATCCTCAATGGAGAAAAACTGAAAGCATTTCCACTGAATTCAGGTACGAGACAAGGCTGTCCGCTATCCCCACTCTTGTTCAATATAGTCCTTGAAACCCTTGCCAGAGCTATCAGGCAACACAAGGAAATCAAAGGTATTTGTATATGAAAAGAGGAAGTTAAGTTACCTCTATTTGTTGATGACATGATTCTATGCCTAGAAGATCCAATAACATCAGCCAGAAAACTCCTAGAGTTTATAGGTGATTTCAGCAAAGTAGCTGGCTACAAGATCAACTCCAGTAAGTCACTAGCTTTACTTTACTCCAGAAACAAATCCACAGAAGAAGAAATCAGGAAATCTCTCTCATTCACCATCTCCTCCAAAAAAATGAAATACTTGGGCATTAACCTTACAAAGGATATTAAGGACCTCTACAAAGAAAACTATCAAACACTAAGAAAAGAAATTACAGAAGACCTGAGTAGATGGAAAAATATTCCATGCTCATGGTTAGGCAGAATCAGTATAATAAAAATGGCCATTCTACCCAAAGCCCTATACAGATATAATGCAATCCCCATCAAGATATCAATGGCATTCTTCACAGATATAGAAAAAGCAATTCTCAAGTTCATATGGAATAACAGGAGACTCAGACTAGCCAAAACATTACTCTACAGGAAGGAAGAAGTAGGGGTATCTCAATCCCTGACCTGAAATTATATTACAGAGCTGTAGTAGCAAAAACTGCATGGTATTGGTATCAAAACAGAACCGAAGATCAGTGGAACAGAATAGAAGATCCTGAGACAAACCCCCATATCTTTAACTATTTGATATTTGATAAAGGGGGCAAAACCATAGCGTAGAAGAAAGATAGCCTGTTCAACAAATGGTGTTGGACAAACTGGACAGCCATGTGTAGACAACTGAAGCTGGATCCTTACCTTTCACCCTGCACAAAAATTAAACCAAAATGGGTCAAAGATCTGGATATTAAGACAACAACTTAAAACTTACTAGAAAAAGAAGTAGGGTCAACACTACAGGACACAGGAGTCGGCAGCTACTTCCTTAACAAAACTCCCATGGCTAAAGCAGTAAAGTCAAGAATATATGAATGGGATGCAATTAAACTAAAAAGTTTTTGCACAGCTAAAGATCTAGTCAAGAGCATCAAGAAAGAACCTACAGAATGGGAGAAAAACTTTGCCTGCTACACCTCGGACAGAGGGCTAATATCCAGACTATATAAGGAACTAAAGAAACCAAATACCAAAATCACAAATAATCCAATCAATAAATGGGCTACGGATCTTAAAAGAAACTTGTCACCAGTGGAAGTCCTGAAAGCCCATAAATATATGAGAAAATGCGCTACACCATTAGGTATAAGGGAAATGCCAATCAAAACTTCAATGAGATACCACCTCACTCCTGTTAAGAGTGGTAAAAATGAAAAATTCTAACAACCACAGATGCTGGAGGGGCTGTGGGAAAAGAGAAACACTGTCATACTGCTCACGGGACTGCAAACTGGTTCAGCCACTCTGGAAAGCAAAGTGGAGAATCCTCAAAAAATTAAGGATGGAACCACCTTATGACCCAGCTATCCCACTCCTGGGTATTTTCCCAAAAGAGTTAGAATCAGCATATTACAGTGATGTGGCTTCATCAATGTTTATAGCAGCTCAATTTACTATAGGTAGACTATGGAACCAACCCAGATGCTCCTCACTTGACAAGTGGATACAAAAACTTTGGTACATATATACAATGGAGTACTACTTGGCCATAGAGAAGATGATATTATGGCTTTTGAAATCAAATGGATGGAGATGGAAAGAATTATGCTAAGTGAAGTATCCCAATCTCAGAGACTCAAGGGCCAAATAGTGTCTCTCATCTGTGGAAGCTAGAATACATCGGGAAGCAGTATGTTAGACGGCTAAGCTAATAATAACTTCAAATTGTATGATTCTCAACGCAACAGGGAGATGACTCCCTAGAATACTTGGAGACGGGAGGCTGGGGGACAGGGTTGGGGGAGGGCTTTGGAAGAACACCTAGGAGACTGGAGGGTGGGAATACAGGGGAATCATCTCAGAAGGAGATCTCTGACCTCCATGAGATATCCATTTAACTCAGGGGTTCTTCTGTGAGAAACAGCAACATGGGAGCCCAAGCTGGGCATCCATGACAAGGCATTAGCCCTGGATAACTAAGTATATATGCATTTGTTCTTGAATGTTTGATAATGTTTCCCCCTCAATTGTAACTCTATATCTATCTAATGAAAAAATATTGAAGCTAATGAAATTTTGGACAAAGAATTCAAAGGAATGATTATAGAAATGATCAATAAATTCCAAGAGAACACAGATATAAACAACTGAATGAATTAGTTCAGTACAGGACAGGAAGGAGAAATTCAATAAGGAGATAAAGATATTGAAAAAGAACCAAAGTGTGGTTCAGTTGAAAGTCTCTCTAACACAGTAGACCATATTGAAGACAGAATCTCAGAGCTAGAAGACAAAGTGGTCAGTCTTGAACATTCAGATAGTGTTAAAGACAACAAAGTAAGTACCTATGATCAGAATATACAAGAATTCCTGGACAACATTAAGATACCACATTTAAAAATCATTGGAATTGAGGAGGGTTGTGAGATGGAGGGTAATGGAATAGATAATCCCTTCAGGGAAATAATAACAGAAAAATTTCCTAACTTGCAGAATGAAATGGACATCCATATATATGAGACATTCAGAAGCCAAACAGAGAAGATAAAAAAAGAACCTCTTGGGGGTAGAGTGGTGGTTCAGCGGTTACGGCACTTGCTTGGCATGCATGAGTACGTAGGTTCAAACTCCAGCACTACATACACAACAAAGTGTCCGAGCAACGAAAGCCATAGGAAAAACTAAATAATAGTTGATTCTCTCTCTCTCTCCCCCTTTCTCTTTAATAAAAAAAAAAAAGAACCTCTCCATGATATGTTATAATTAAAATACCTAACATACAAAAACAAAGACAGAATTTTAAAAGACCTAAGAGAAAAATATAAAGTCACATTTTAGAGGCAAATCCTGCAGAATCTTTTCTGATTTCTCAGTACAAACTCTAAAAGCCAGGAGGGTTTTAAATGATGTGTTCAAGTCCTGAAAGAAAACAACTGTCAATTAAGACTGCTATAGACAGCAAAGATTCCTCAAAAATTGAAGAGGAAATAAAAACCTTCCAAAATAGGCAGAAACTAAAAGAATTCATAACTACTGAATCACCACTACAGAACTGACTTAAAGAGATACACCATACAGAAGAAAAAAAAAAAAAACCCAGAGCTCACAAATGAACAAATCTCATTTGAAGAGTAGCTAAGCAAATGAGAAACAGGCCCAAATTAAACATTATTATTAAAAGTGGCAAGCACTGATAAGCATCTCTCTATAAAACATGGAATGTAAATGGTCTCAACTCCCCAATTAAAAGACATAGGCTGTCAGATTTCAAACCAAAATTAATCAGAAGAGTCAAAGAAAGTCACTTCATATTGGTAAAGGGAAAAATCCAAAAAGAAAATATAACAAAAATAAAAAATTATACCCCAAACATGGGTAGAACTATTTACACAGAGACACTACTCAAATTGAAACCTCGGACCCCAGTACAATAATATTGGGTGGTTTCAACACAGTTCTCTCATCATTGGCTAGGTCATCTACACATGAAACTCTACAATCACTCTTTGGACCTGAAAAGTAGTATAAATCAAGTGGAGTTAACAGACATCTATAGAATATTTCATCCAAGAACAGCTGAATATACTATATTCTCAGTGACTCAAGAAACCTTCTCCAAAATAGACCATATTTTAGACCACAAAGCAAATCTTAGCAATTACAAAGAAACTAATATAATTCTTTTCATCTTATATCTTAATGGAATATGATTAGAAATCAACATGACAAAACCTTACATAAACTATATAAACAAATGGAGGTTGAACAGTACACTTTTGAATGATGAATGGGTGAAGAAATCAGGGGAGGAATTAAAAAATTCATAGACTCAAAGGAGACTAGTGATATAACATACCTGAACTTCTGGGACACTATGAAGGCAGTACTAAGAGGAAAGGTTATCGCTATGAGTGCATACATGAGGAAATCAGAAAGATCCCTAATAAAAAACCTAATAATGCATCTCAGAGCCCTTAGAAAAGAAGTAGAAAACAATTCCAAAACCAGTAAAGGAAAGAAATAATGAATATCAGAGCTAAAATCAATGAAATTGAAAAATAAAAAATATTATAAAGGATCAATGATACAAAGAACTGGTTCTTTGAAAAGATATGCACTCAGTCAGACTAATAAAAAGAAAAAGAGAAAACAAAAATTAGTGATTAGAGATAAAAGAGGAGAAATCACCACAGACAACACAAAAAATGCAGCAGATCACTGTGTACTATTTTGAAAACATATACTCCAATAATTTGGAAAATCTGGACACACACAATCTTCCAACACTGAATCAAGAGGACAGAGAAAACATAAAGAGATCAATAACTTGTGATGACATAGAAGTGGTAATAAAAAGCTCAGGCCCAGATGGATTCCTGCTGAAATCTACCAGACCTTGAAAGAACAAATGATACCAATACTCCTCAAATTATTTCAAGAAATAGAAAGAGAAGGAACACTTCCAAATTTATTCTATGAAGCCAGCATCACCCTCATACCAAAACCAGATTAGGACATGCCAAGGGATGAAAACTATAGAACAATCTGAAGGGTAGCTAAGCAAATGAGAAACAGGACCAAATTAAATATTATAAATAAATCAATATGGCAGACATTAATAAACATTTCTCTATATTAACACTGAATATAAATGGTCTTGACTCTCCAATTAAAAGAATAAGCTGAAAGAGTAAATTAAGACAACCCTCAAGCAAGTATATATTGTTTCCAAGAGGTGTACCTTATAGGCAAAAACACCCACAGACTGAAAGTGAATGGATGGAAATTGCTCCACTATGAGAACGTGCCAAGGGAGGAAAACTATGGACTAATACTCCTGATGAACTTAGACGCAAAAATTTTATTTATTTATTTTTTTAAAGAGAGAGGGACAGTGGGAGAGACAGAGAAAGAGAGAAACAACTTTAGTTTTTCACATGGCCTTTGTTGCTCTAACACTTCGTTGTGTACGTGGTGCTGGGGTTTGAACCTGGGTCCTCATGCTTGCCAGGCAAGCGCTGAAACCGCTGAAACCGCTGAGCCACCGCTCCAGCCCAGACACAAAAATTTGAAATAAAATATTAACAAACTGGGCTTGAGCAGTGGCTGGGTGGTTACGGCGCTTGCCTGGCATGTGCACGGATGCAGGTTCAAACCCCAATACCACGTACACAAAGAAGGGTCAGAGCAATGAAAGCAGCATGAAAAACTAAATACAATTGATTCTCTCTTTCTCTCTCACTGTCCTTCTCTTTCTTAAAAAAACAAACAAACAGATAACCCAATTAATAAATGAGCAAATTAATTAAATAGATAGGTCTCAAAAGAAAAAATATAAACATGGCCAACAAATGCATGAAAAAATGTTCAAGTTCATTAGCAATTAGGGAAATGCAAATCAAAACTACAATGAGATTTCATCTCATACCAGTCAGAATGACAGTCATCAAGAATACAAATAATAAATGCTGGAGAGAATGTGGAGAAAAAAGGAACACATCTACACTGTTGGTGCAAATGTAAATTAGCACAACCACTATGGAAAACAGTAAGAATATTTCTCAGGATAGGCTTGGAACAACCATATGACCCAGCTATGCCATCTTGGTATTTCTCCTAAAGAATTAAAATCATCAAGACTATAGGGATAGATGAATAATCCACGTTTATAGCAACACAATTCACAATAGCCAAACTATGGAATCAGCCTATGTGTCCATCAATGAATGAACAGGTGAAGAAAATGTGGTATATAAAAACAATGGAGTTTTATTCAATCATAAAGAAGAATGAAATTTTATTTATTTTTCAGGAAAATGGATGGAATTTAAGGCCATTATGTTAAGTGAAATAAGTCAAACTCAGAATGTCAAGGGTCATATGTTTTCTCTCATGGGAATCTAGAGGGGATCAAGGATAAGAAAGGTGTGGGGGGGGTCAGGGGTCTTATGAAAATAATGAGATCAACAGAATAAAGGGACCAAAGGGTGCAATATGAGGGGGACAGGGGAAAGTACTGGAGAGTGACAATGATCAAATTACATTGTTATATCGTGTGCATGTGTAAATATGCAACAACAAATCCCATAATTATAAACAATTATAATGCAACAATAAAAAAATGTGGAAAGAAAAAAAATCAGGCTTTTGTCTTTTTATAGTATTAATAACAGTGAGAAAACTTTCTGCATTGGATATATTTCTATGAGGAAATGACCAACATGATGTGTATTTATGTAGTACAGTGCATCTAAACTAATTCCATATCTTATTCTGAAAACTGGAACCTATGCATATTTATATAATAAACTTGTTAATTTAGCCTAGGTATAATTCTGCCCACAGGGAAAGAGTATACTGATGACATCTCTTGCAGAAATTACTACAGAATAATAACCCCAAATCACACAATATTATATATGACATTTTGATGCTTTCATTAAACTCAGTATAGAGAGCTAATCCCATTTATGTCACTTATTTTTGGTTTGCTAACGGTGTCTGAGTAAAGAAAAAATATTATGGTTGAGAAATTTAGGTAATTTATAATACCATTATTCATAAATCTACCCAATTTGTATTTGATTACCCAAGTAAATGAAATTTCAGTTAACCTGGAATGGACTATGTTACTCATGAAATGTGTCAGTTTCTCCAAAATTCATATCATTTCCTAGAGTTATATATTGTTATGTAGGCTAGATACTGTTCCTTCACCTAGTACACATGTGCTTAAGGATAGTTATATTTTCACCAGATTCTTTAGTCATTTATTTTTTTACAAATACAAGACAGACACAACTTACCTTAGAAACAGCAGGGCAAGAATCTCGTCTAACTGTTTCTATTCCTTTTGCATCAAATACTGGGTCCTTTTGATCCAGTGTTTCATACATGTAACCTACATACCTCTTTTTTGTTTGTAAAACACAGGGTAAATATACCTGTAATGAAATCAACAAAATGCCTCTCAATAACCATTTTCATCAACATGAATATTTTATTTTTATGTCTTTCTGTTCTCTTTACTCAAATATAAATTAACAAAATATTCAAAATATGACTTAGGGTACAATGAACTCATAAAAAACCCTGACTATGAAAGCACACAAAATGAATTATCTTTACTTCTTTACTACTCACTACTTTTCTGGCACTACCAATTTTGCTCCTTCCTCAATTGATACTGCTTTCAGCATAACCCAGAGAACCAAGGGTTGAATGTCTTTACTCATCTGTGGAGGCTGGAAGTAAACCCTGGCCATTGAGAAAGGAGATCTTTTATCATGTGTTAAATCTGGATAAATTGTAATGTTATGCAACCTAATACATTTTTAGAGATGTTTTGGGAAGTGGAGGGGAGGGATAAGGGTGGATAATAATTGGGGAGGGGCACTCTTGGGGGTAAATCTAATCTTCAGAATCTATATACATATGATATTTCGTTAAAAACTTATATGATTGTTCAACAAATAAATCTCAATAAAAAATTTAAAAATACTGCTTTCTCAAAAGTCAATCATATCTTCTTTAACAATTAAAAAATTCCTTTATGCATACATATGGCACAAATTTTAAAAAGTTATGAGAAATCTCTTAGCTTCCACTTCTTATTCCCTAGAAGCATCTTATTACTGTTTTCCTGTGTATCCTTCCATAGATAGTCTATGCAAATACATGTACTACAGGTATGCTTTTCTTCTCCATTCAATGGAAGCTTACCACATACAACATTCTACACCATGCTTAAGTTATTTTGGAGAATATTCTATCCCAGTACAGAAAGATCACTTTGTGTTTAGTAGTTACAAAGAAGTCCACTGTATGGGAGTAATCATCATTTATGTAACCAGCTACCTTCTATGTGTATAGTATTCTATTAAAGCAACACAAGTAGACAGGCAATAACCTCTGCTGAATGAAATGTAAACACTTTAGTTTGGCATTCAAGATATTCTACAAGCTAGTCTCCTGCTACTCTGAGTTTCCTTACTATACTTTACCATATCCTTCTAACAGGCATTTTCTTCTGAATACAATGATTGCAGTCCCATGTTGCTTACTGAAATTCTAAACTCTCACAAATCTTTCTGTTGACAAGAGATTATAAGATCATCTATTCATCTATCTATACAAATGATTATATATAGATTATTTATATACATGTATATAAATATATAAAATTTTTCATTTAATGGCTCTGTGAAGGCAGGGCTGTGTGTTATGTTTCTTTGTACTTGACACAAAAATACTAAGGCTAAATATGTTTTACATAGAAAAAACTAGTTGGGATGAATCTGACAACTATGTATAACTATAAAGCTCTAATAAAAAAAGGAAAGAGTAAAAGAAAATATAACTAAATACATATTTGATATGTAAAGTATAGTGAAAAGAATCAAAAGTCCTAGTAGCAGACTATATTTTGCAAATTAAGAATACCTCCCATATAACATGGTTTTCTTACAATATGATGTTATTCTTCCCATTACTAAAAGGGTTCCCTTATATCTAGAGAGCTTGTGACATGGTGTGACTCAGACTGTGCTTTAAACAGCAAAACAGTTTTTGACTATTTTTCTTTGGGATACTCACTATTAGAACCCAACCATCATGCTATAAGGAAGAAAAAACAGGCCCAGGACAAGGCCATGTGTAGGTTGTTCCAGCTGATGTCCCTACAGGCATGAGAGTAAGCAACCTTCAGATGATTTCAACCCTTAGTTGTTAACAGGATTACCCTTGACCATTGGTTGAATTACATTCAGTCTTTAAGTCTTCCCAGCTGAGAACCTAGACACGGTAGAGCAGAAACAAGCCAACTCTGTTGCACCTGAGTCATAAAAGCTGTGGGGTTGTTTTACATTCTTAAGTTTGGGGTTCGCTGTATTATAGCAATAGTAACTGAAACAATCTTTTCATTTCTTCATATAAAGATGTTACTAAAAACAATTTCAGGGAGCTGGAGGTATATTAATAATTTTAAAATGTACTGAACAAGTTAGGAGTTCTCAGAAGGTATGTGATTATTTGTATTAAATTCCTCTTACCTTTTCAAACTTTAGTTTCACTGGTTTAGGATTGGTAGCAGTTACAGCTTCAGCGATTTCTTGACCAATCTTAAAAGACTGCTCCTTTGTGGCTCCTTTCAGTAGCACAAACATACTAAGGAAATTAAAAATGTCATACATAATGAGGAAGTAAGGTAACAAAAGATTTCATTAAGAATAACTTTCCCTTGGTGGCTCAGCGGTGGCTTAGCGGTTTCGGGGCTTGCCTGGCAAGCACAAGGACCCGGGTTCAAACCCTAGCACCACGTACACAACTAAGTGTTGGAGCAACTAAGGCCACGTGAAAAACTAAATAAAGTTGTTTCTCTCTTTCTCTGTCTCTCTCACTGGCCTTCTCTCTTCATTTAAAAAAAAAAAAAAAAGAATAACTTTCCTGGGTAATACTGTCTAAATCAAAGAAATCACATCCCTGTCCCTTTATTATTCCTTACTAAATTGCTTCCTATCTAAGCTTGCCTGTTTTATCACACTTCCCAGGTAGACTCATGGTAATTCTTATTACAGATCTGTAAGATATTCAATATTTCTAACTTAGCTCCATAGAGACCAGCTCAGATTCATAGCTGCCAAGAAAGTCCTGAATCAAAGAATGGAAAATGGAATGTAGCTCACTGATAGGGTACTTGCCTAGAACATGTGTGAGACCCTGGGTTCAATTCCTAGTAACACATTATTAAAAAAAAGGTGCTGGAGCGGTGGCTCAGTGGTTACGGCACTTGCCTGGCATGTGCGGGGGACGCACGCAGGTTCAAACCCCAGCACCACGTATACAACCAAGTATCAGAGCAACAAAAACCACATGAAAACTAAATAAAATTCCCTCTTTTTCACACTATCTTTAAAACAAAACAAAAAAAAAAAAAAAAAAAAAAAAAAAAAAAAAAAAAAAAAAAAAAAAAAAAAAAAAAAAAAAAAAAGGAAAATAGTCTTGTGATATGGCAGGAAATTTCCTTCAATATTATCCAATTAAAAAAAAAAAAAAAGAGAGAGAGAGAGACAGGATGGCGATCTGAAGGGAGACGGCTTCCACTGTGGCTCCGAGACTGGATAGGAAAACCTAATTCATCTCCAATATTTTGAGGTGCGTTTGGGGGACTATTATCATGAAATCCCAGTGCTAATTTGTGCAATTGTTTTGAGGAGCAGAGACTTGGGAGAAGTGAGTGGAGAAAAAGAGGGATTTTTTTCCATCCTGGCAGGGATGCCGCAGCTCTGCTATCTTTGAATACACTTGGCCGGGAGTGAGGAAGGAGTCAAACACAGCTGGCGAGCAGATCACTAGGAGAAGCCTCCATGCTTTATAAAGATAGTGCAATTGCAGACACCCATCCAGCACATACACTGTGTCTGGTGGCAAGAACAGTGTCTGGAAGCTGCCTGCAGAGGAGCCTAGTGGAGCAGGCTGCCTGGCAGGAGAGCTGAGCAGGTACCACCATTAAAGAGCCAGGAGGCAGCCACTCTTCCAACCAGACCAGCTCTCTGCTCCAGAGAGGCTCTGAAAGCTGCATCAGGAGACAGTCACAGACCACAGGCTGAACTGAGAAGAGAAGGCTTTGGACAGGCCCAGTCTCCACTTTGCTTAGGGAGACTTGGGTTTGTGGAGTAAAGGGGAGCCTTTCTCAGCCCTATCCACCTCCACACCAGCCAGAAGGATCATGTGACAAGTTAAACGCTTTGAGTCCTCTGTCCCAGCTCAAAAATCACAGAAGACAGTGTCTGCAATCACCAGCAAAGGGAGCACTGAAAACATCTCATTTCCCCTGCCCATAAGCTCATAAAGCCTTAAGAGTTCTGACTTTCAGATCTACTGAAAGTCCAAACTGAGAGACCTTGCTATTGAAACCCAGACGGACAGTGAACATCTCCTCCCTAAGGGATCAGAGACACTCTTACTAACCATAGTTCCAAGTTTTTATTAAGAATTTTTTGTTTTTTTATCTTATTTTGTATATTTATTTTTTTTCTTCAATTTATTTATTTTTTCTTCTTTTCTCTCTTGTTCTCGAGGTGTATTGGTGTGATAATTGAAAAAGTTTATTGGTTCATGGACATATAAAAATACTAGCTGTTTTTGTTTCCCTGCTGTTTTGTTTTCTGGGTTTCTCTCTCCCCTTTTTTTATTTTGTTGTTTTGTTTTGTTTGTATGTTTCTTTCTCATTTTCTTCTTTTCTCTCCATTGTCTCTCTTCTCTCTTCTGTATCCTGTCTATCCTTGTCCTGCCTCCTGAGCAGAGGGATTCTGGTCAATGCATTTAGTATTTGAAGTATATTGTGCCTGATGTGCATAATTTACCTGTGGGAGCTTCTACATTTATGTGATCACCCAAGTCATATTAATATATCTTTTAGCCTTCCTATATTTTGCCACAGCTATCTTAGCTGCCCCCAGGATCTGTTTTTTCTTTTTTCTTTTAATTTCTTTTCTTCTCTTTTTTTTCTTTCTATTGTGTTCTTTTTCTTTCCCCTGCAAATCCTTTACCTCCTCTACTTTCTCACTGTCCACAATTGGTCAATATAATCTCCTCTCTAAATTTCACTTAATTCCCTTCTCTCTCCAGCTCCCAATTAGTTTACACCCTTCGACCCCCCACCATTAAGGCTGCATAACTATTACCACTGTGAATGTCAATCTGAATAACAATTGTATGTTTTGAAGCCTGACATAGGTGATAGTTAAATACTAGTGTCAATGAAAGTACTGATTAACACTACCATTAGTTTCACAGGTTGAAATCCAAAGTGTACTATAGTCTGTTTATAAATAACCAATTTAATACTGTTTATTGTAAGCTCTGGTCATTCATATTGATAATCTTCTATTACCACATGAGGTGTTGGAAATTTAAAGGGACACTAACAGTTCACAGGAAAGGGGTTAGACTTCTGAACTCAACTTTCCTGATAATACCCCAACCCAATAAGGGACTGGACAAAACTCCCAATCCAACAGCACAGTCCTTAAGAAAAACAACTAGTTAGAGATTTCAAGCCAAGAACTTGCATTAACTTATGGAATAAGAAGAAGCCTGAGCAGAACTCCAGTCCCACCACAGCAGGTGAGCTGAACACCTCCAAGGCCCCCCCACACCCAGATTTCACACAGTTGTCACGCACACCAGCCGGATCCTGATAATCTGGGCCCATTCCACCACCAAGGATCCCAGACCCCAGCACAGCAAGTAGGCTGGTCCATCTTGGCCCACCTCACACATCTGGGACCCTAGCACCCACTGACAAACCACAATTCATTAGCCTCAACAACACAGCAGATGGCCCAGTAACCCTACCAGGTGCCAAGCTTGAGTCCTAGAACCTTAACCCAAAATCTGCAGAAATCTGCTCCAGGCAGAAAAAGTCTTTTGGAAGTAAGAAGTCATCAAAGAGACAGTCTCTGACCCAACCCTGGGCACGTAAGAAAGAAGAACCCCGAGTCTTGTCTTGTTTCCACAAAGGGATCTCCAATCAAATAAGCGAGAAGACGCTCTTCAAAGATGAAGAATCAAACTAGAAGAGGTTCACCTAAATCCCACAACTCCCCTAGCAAGGAGGCTATGGCCAGGGACCATAAACAAAATTATCAATGATCTGATAACAAAAAGGAATAATAAAGTAAAAGAAGAGCTAATGAAGGGAATAAATGAGAAAACTCAAGAGTTGAGAAACTCTATCATTAAAGAAATAGATACACTCAAAAAGAAAGTAACAGAGCTAAAATCTGCAGTCAATGACATGAGAGGGACCATGGAAGAATTTAATAATAGACTAAGCTTCAGTAGAAAACAGAACCTCCGCTATTGAAGAAAGAACTTCTGACAACGAGGACAGGCTGACCAAGCTAGATTGCACCGACAACAAAAAAGAAAAACAAATAAGAGAACACGATCAGAATTTCAAAATGTCTGTGATGAAATGAGAAGAAACAATCTAAGTGTAATTGGGATTCAAGAAGAAATTGAAACATGCATGAATGGTATGAGGAACATCCTGAAGGAAATTGTGAAAGAAAACTCTGCTCATATAAAAATAGAATCAGACATGCTCATTCAGGAAGCTTACAGGACACCCAATAGGCCTAACCAAAAGAGAAACTCACCAAGACACATCATATTCAAAGTGTATAACAGGGATGCCAAGGAAACAATATTAAAAGCAGCAAGGGAGAAACACCAAATCACATTCAGAGGTAAACAAATAAGAAGTATCTGTGACTTCTCAACCCAGACTCTGGAAGCAAGAAGGTCTTGGAAAGAAATCTTTCAATGTCTGAATGACCACAATGTGCAGCCAAGAATTCTATACCTGGCAAAACTCAGCTTCAAATTTGATGGAGAAATAAGAACTTTTCATGATAAGACATTCGTAAACAACATTCGTAAACAGAAAACCTGCCTTACAAAGAATTCTCAAGGAAACACTCCAGACAGAAGAACAAGTAATCAATACCCAAAACCCACAAACAGGAAACTCAGTAACAAAAAGTACCACCCATCAATAACCAACCAAGACAACCACAGATCTAGCTTTAAATAAGATGCAATGACTATAAACCAATTACACACTTCTATTTTAATACTGAATGTGAATGGTTTAAATGCATCACTCTAGACACAGACTTGCAGACTGGATGAAAAAACAAAACCCAACAATATGCTGCTTTCAAGAAACCCACCTAACAGGCAATGACATGCGCAGATTAAGGGTGAAAGGACTGAAAAACCTACCACGCATACTGCCCAAGAAAGCACGTCGGCGTCGCAATACTTATATCCAACAAAGCAGATTTCAAACATAAACTAATCAGAAGAGAAAAAGAAGGCCACTATTTAGTACTAAAAGGAACTCTACAACAGGAAGAAATAACCATAGTTAATATTTACTCTCCAAACAACAGTGCTCCCAACTATGTGAATAAATTAGTTCATGACATCAAACCACTCATGGACTTCAATACAATAATACTGGGAGACTTCAAAACTCCTTTGTCAATATTAGACAGATCATCAAAACAAAATTCAAAAAGAAACCACCAGTCTAAATAACTCCATAAATCAAATGGACTTAACAGACTATTTCACCCCAAGTTAGCAGAACACATCTTCCTCTTAGCAGCACATGGATCCTTTTCCAAAATAGATCATATTCTGGTTCACAGAGATAATCTCAGCAAATATAAAAAAGTAGATATTATTCCGTATATCCTATCAGACTACAATGCCATGACCCTAGCAATCAACAGGAAAAGTCATAACAGAAAACACACATATTCATGGAGATTGAATAATACCCTATTCAATGAAGAATGGATCCAAGAAGACATGAGAGAAGAAATCCAAAAATTCTTGGAAGAGAATGAAAATGAAGACACAACATATCAAAACCTCTGGGACAGCATGAAAGCATTCCTAAAGGGGAAATTTATAGCACTGAGTGACCACATTAAAAATGAAGAGAAATCTCAAATAAGCTTATGTTCCATCTCAAACCCCTTCAAAAGGAAGAACAATCTAACCCCAAAGCCAGCAGAAGATAAGAAATAATCAAGATCAGAGCTGAAATCAATGGAATTGAGAACAAAAAAACAATAAAAAGAATTGGTGAAGCAAAGAGCTGGTACTTTGAAAAAATAAACAAGACAGATAGACCCCTAGCCAATCTCACTACAAGGAGAGAAATGAAGCAATTCAATGAAATCCCCAATGAAAAGGGAGTGATCACCACTGACCCCACAGAAATCTAACAAATTATAAGATCATGTTTTGAAAATCTATACTCCTCCAAATTAGATAATATGGAAGAAAGGGATAAATTTCTAGACACATACAACATCCCTACATTGACACAGGACAATATTGAATTCCTAAACAACCCAATAACAGGAACTGAAATCCATATGGCAATTAAAAGTCTACCAAAGAAGAAAAGCCCAGGACCCTGATGGCTTCCCCGCTGATTTTTACCACAATTTTGAGGAGGAACTAACACCTTTCCTTATTAAGTTATTTCAAGAAACTGAAAAGGAAGGAACTTTCCCAAACACTTTTTATGAGCAACCATAACTCATACCAAAATCCAACAAGGACACATAAAAAAAAAAAAAAAAAAAAAAAAAAAAAAAAAAAAAAAAAAAAAAAAAAAAAAAAAAAAAAAAAACCAAAAAAAAAAAAAAAAAAAAAAAAAAAAAAAAAAGAAAGAAAAGAAAAGAAAGAAAGAAAAAGAAAATTACAGACCAATATCCCTGATGAACCTGGACGCAAAAATCCTGAATAAAGTTCTAGCAAACCGTATTCAAACTTACCAAGAAGATCATCATGATCAAGTGGGCTTCATTCCAGTTGTGTAGGGCTGGTTCAACACACACAATTAACACAATTCACCACTTAAACAGAATCAAGGACAAAAACCATATGATCATCTCAATCGATACAGAAATAGGCCTTTGATAAAATCTAGCACCCTTTTATGCTCAAAACTCTAGAGAAGATAGGGATCAAAGGAACTTTTCTGAACTATGTAAAGGCTATCTATGCTAAACCCTTGGCTAGTGTAATACTAAATGGAGAAAAGCTGAAAGCATTTCCAGTAAACTCAGGAACAAAACAAGGCTATCTGCTCTCACCACTTTTATTCAATACTGTTCTTGAGACACTAGCTGGAGCAATAAGGCAAGAGAAAGAAATCAAAGGGATAATAATAGGAAGAGAGGAAGTCAAACTCTCCCTTTTTGCTGTGATATGATCCTGTATCTGGAAGATCCAAAAAACTCCACCAGTAAACTGCCTGAACTTATAAAAAGATTTAGCAAAGTGACAGGCTACAAGATCAACACCCCAAAATCAATAGCTTTCCTATACACTAACAATAATAGGGCAGATGAAGAAATTAGGAAATCAGTCCCATTCACAATATCCTCAAAAAGAATAAAATACTTGGGAATTAATCTTACAAGGGAAATCAAAGATCTCTACAGTGAAAATTCTTGGACACTGAAGAATGAAATCCAAGATGACCTGAGAAGATGGAAAGATGTTCCACGCTCTTGGTTAGGCAGAATCAATATAATAAAAATGGCCATTCTGCCAAAAGCACTATATAGATTCAATGTAATTCCCATTAAGATACCAATGTTATTCTCTGCAGATATAGAAAAGGCAAATCTCAAATTCATTTGGAACCATAAGAAACACAGAATAGCCAAAACGTTACTAAGCAAGAAAGACAAAACAGGTGGCTTTGCTATACCAGATCTAAAATTATACTATAGAGCTGTAGTAGCAAAGACAGCATGGTACTGGTATCAAGATAGGAATGAAGACCAATGAAATAAGAGTAGAAGACCCTGAAACAAACTCACAAATCTTTAAGCATCTGATTTTTGACAAAGGGAGACAATATTACATGGAGGAGAGACATCCTATTCAACAAATGGTGTTGAACAAACTGGACAGCCACTTGCAGAAAGTTGAAATTGGGCCCTTATCTTTCATCTTGCATGAGAATCAAATCAAAATGGAACAAGTAGCTAGGAATTAAACCAGCTACCTTGCAATTGATGGAAGACAAATTAGGTCCAACACTTCAGCATTTGGGAGTAGGCAAAGACTTTCTCAACATGTCTCCTAAAGTGAAGGAAGTAAAGTTAAAAAAAAAATCAGTGAATGGGTTGTCATAAAGCTAAACAGCTTTTGCATTGCCAAGGAAATAATCAAAAGAGTCAAGAGGATTCCTACAGAATGGGAGAGAATCATGGGCTGTGATTCTTCTGACAGGGATCTCATATCCAGAATCTACAAAATTCTTAAAAATCTCAACTTCAAAAACACAAAAAACCCAATCAATAAATGGGCCAAAGAGCTAAATAGAAACTTCTCAACAGAGGACATTGATCAAGCCAATGAATACATGAGAAAGTGCTCTAAATCACTAGTAATCAGAGAAAATGCAAATTAAAACTACATTAAGATATCACCTTATGGGGCTGGAGCTGTGGCTCAGCGGTTTCAGCGCTTGCCTGGCAAGCACAGGACACGGGTTCAAACCCCAGCACCACGTACACAACTGAGTGTTGGAGCAACTAAGTCCATGTGAAAAACTCAATAAAGTCGTTTCTCTCTTTCTCTGTCTCTCTCACTGTCCCTCTCTCTTTAAAAAAAAAAAAAAAAAAAAAAGATATCACCTTATGCCAGTCAGAATGGCAAAAATGAAGAAAATAAACAATAATAGATGCTGGAGGGGTTGTGGAGAGATAGGCACACTAGCACACTGTTGGTGGAGCTGCAGACTGGTACAGCCCCTCTGGAAAGCAGTGTGGAGAATCCTTAAAAAACTAGGGATGAGCCCACCATACGATCCTG
>PVKS010012431.1:0-53758 GCA_004027875.1 Aplodontia rufa
ATTGCTTTTTCTATGTCTTTAAAGGACGACATAGGTATCTTTATAGGGATAGCATTAAATCTATATAAAGCTTTTGGTAGAATGGCCATTTTTATTATATTAATTCTGCCTATCCAAGAGCAAGGGATATCTTTCCATCTTCTTAGGTCATCTTGGATTTCGTTCTTCAATGTTCGGTAATTCTCATTGAAGAGATTTTCATTTTTAATGATATATATATATACATATATATATACACATACATACACACACATTTTAAGCAATAGTTTTCATCATATGCTTATGAGCAATCAAAAATTACCTTAAATTAACCTTTAATAATTTATTTATAAAATGAAATTGGAAAGGGGTCTCACTATTTGCCTCAAGGTCATGTTCCCAATGACCAAAGACCTCCTGCTAGGTCCAAACCTCTTAAATGTTCCACCACTTTCCAATACTGCCATGGGTATGGAATCAAGTCTTCAATATCTGGACATTTAGGAGACATTTACCCAAACAATAGCACACATTAAAAAGAAAAAAAAGAAAATTAACTCTCTCTTTAAAAAATAAAATAAATGAAATGAGAAAAACACCACTGTAATCTACTACTATATCACATTTCAATCCTTTTAAAAGTTAAAGTCTGGGGGCTGGAGCGGTGGCTCAGTAGAGGACCCAGGTTCAAACCCCAGCACCACGTGCACAACTAAGTGTTAGAGCAACTAAGGCCATGTGAAAAACTAAATAAAGTTGTTTCTCTCTTTCTCTCTCTCACTGTCCCAATAAATAAATAAATAAATAAATAAATAAATGTTATAGTCTGTATTACAAATTTTCCTGTACATAAAACACTATTTTCAGGGTTTTCTGCAAATCCTCTCTTGTTCTCTTTGCAATGCACCACTAGCTGAAGAAGTAGTGTACATCTGTTAGCACATTAACTACTTTTCATTATATTTGTATATTTATGATTCTGTCTCCCTCAGTAGGCTATGAGCTCTTTCAAGGCCATAGAATCTCACTATTCCTTGAATGATTAATTCATTTTCTTAGTCTGTAGCAACATTGGTTATATTTGGTAATCAGATAATTAGAATTACTTTCATGTGTAACTTGCTAACTTAGGCTCATTACTTGATACTCAAACTTCCATATTTTGGCCAAATAATGAAGGGGACTATAATCTGAAATAAACTGACTTCTCATACTTCTGGTGACATACTATAGGAAGTACTTTTTATCCCTTTTTCTAATGTTCTCCCCCACATTGCAAATATCCTTCTATTTATAGTTTTACTTTGGGAAGGATTTCCAAATTTGGTATGTATGAAAATTTCTCAGCCCATTTGGTACTGACCTTTTTCTTTTCCTCTCTTGGAATAGTATGAATTCTTGAAGGGCAGAAGTGGTTGGCAGAGAAGTGGACCAATTTATTTCACTTCATCTTATTTCTAAGGATTTGTCTATATTTAAGATTTTCAGATAACAGCGATGGATGACTGGATAGAAGATCTAGACACCTGAGAGATCTAAGTTTTATGCAGTTCAGAAAAAGAGAAGGAATCCATTTTTAAATGTATGCCATTCATAACTGCCTCTGAAAGCAATTTGAGCCCAAAAGTTTTAGAACACAGAAACAAGAACACGGGTACAGACATAATGGCTTACAGGACAGCTCTTGAGTATCAGTTTAAACTGATTCCACAGTGAGTTAATGCTGAATGTTGAGATGATCAAAGATGGGCAAAAGAAACTTGTTGCACACTCTTCTGATTTAACAAAGATACCTGTTGCAGAAAAATGAAATTACTATGATAAATCATCATTTCAAATCTATTTGACATCCAGATAACACTGGAAGCTCTCGGAATCTAGCTTTATGCTTGTTAAATTGTATTTTAAATACATCCTGCCACTGAAAATAGTATATTATTCTTCCTCATTTATAAATGACTTGTATTCATTTATTTGGAGTTTGTATGGTAACAGCAGAGATAATGAAGATTATAATAAAATTTCTTAAGTTTTAAAAGAGTTTAGAAGAAAATGGACTTTCTTTCCATTACATTTGAGTTCTTAGGGTACAATAAAAGGAGTATAACTGTCATTGTGATCTTATCCCTTCTTTAGCAAGCTCTTATTGTGCCATTCTGTCTGTATTAATGTAAAAATTCGAGACTCCTCTGGGAGTTGGCTGGTGGCCAGTGAGTCAACTTCAAGTTGGCCATGGAGGGTGATACTATCCCTTCAATGGCTGACATCTTTTTAAAATTTTTTTAGGGTTACTTTCTACACTGGGTCCCAAATTTGAGTATACTGACATGGATTAGATCATCTATAGAAACTAATTTATTATGCTATAATTTGCTTTTGTTCACTTTATTTTTCAATTTGGCCACATATAATCATTTTTGAAAATATGTTTTGTAAATGTAGACTCAACAGGGTTTGTTTGTTTGTTCATAATAAAAACAAGACTTGCTATGAATTAAAGGGCCACTTTCAAATCTGGAGTGCTGAAACAATCAAAAGTATTTTAGTGGTAGACATTACCCCTTCCATTCCCACCTGAAACCATGAGGTTGGGCTTCTGCCTCCAACAACCCACCAAAACTGCTCCTGTCAGGGTCACCTGTGAACACCAAGTCTTTTAATCCAATGACCAGTTTTCAGCCTTCCTCTGTCCAGACCCCACACCAGTGCTGGACTTGGCAATTTCCTAATATTGAAACATGCTTCCACATGGCTTCCTTGCACCACATTCTCCTTGTTTTCTTCTTTCCTCAATGCATGTTCCTTCTTAATTTATTTCATAGATATTTTTCCTTGTCTCCCTCATAGCATAGTTCTGGAGAGCCTCACAGCTCAGGCCTTGGGCCTTGGGCCTTGCTGCTAGGGTGACTTTAATCCATCTTACATTTTCTGCATGACCTATGGGTTCATAGCTACCAATGTACAGGTCCATTCCATAACTTCCTCTCAACTCCAGAATCCTATACCCATCACCTTGTGTGATATTGCCACTTGAATGTCCAAAGGTTTTTCCAATTTTGCAATTCCAAAGCTAAACTTCTAGCCCCCAGCCCCCTAAATCTCTCTTCCTTCAGATTTTTCTTTTATGTGTTGTTAACAGCAAAAACATTGGAGTCATATAATCCCCAGCAATTGGGGAGGCTGAGACAGGGGGATCACAAATTCAAAGCCAGCCTCAGCAACTTAGCAAGGCCCTAAGCAACACCCTGTCTCA
Source organism: Aplodontia rufa (assembly GCA_004027875.1). Classification (NCBI taxonomy): domain Eukaryota; kingdom Metazoa; phylum Chordata; class Mammalia; order Rodentia; family Aplodontiidae; genus Aplodontia; species Aplodontia rufa. The sequence continues at coordinate 3,233 of PVKS010012431.1, forward strand.
AAATAAAAAGGGCTGGGTATGTACCTCAATGGTTAGGTGCCCCTGGGTTCAATCCCCAGCACCAAAAAAAAAAAAAAAAAATTGGAGTCATGGTTTATTCTTTTCTTTCTCTCACTCTCATCAAATCTATCAGCAACCTGCTAACTGTTCCTTTAAAACATAAACAGAATTCACAATTGTTAGTCAGCTTTCTGTCATGATACCTGAGATAATCAACTTATAAAGAGAAAAAGATGTTTTGACTTGCAGCCAAGCCTCCAAGCCTAAATACTTGGACCATGGACCGTTGGGGGACATTCAAGATCCAAACTATAGCAACTGCCTCCCATGGCCTCTGCCATGACAGTTCTGGTAAAGGCCACCATCCACTCTCATGTGGACAATAGCAACAAACTCCTCTTCTTCCTTCCACTCTTTCTCTCCCACAACACTCTGTTTCCAATAAGCACCCAGAATAATATTTTAAAAACACAAGGAAAATAATTTAACTCCTCTGTGCAAAACCCTTCACTTGTTTCCCATCCTGATCTGTATGAAGCAGAGATCCTCATGGAGGCCCATGATACTGTGCATGCTACGTTCCTGTTACTTTACTCTGAACCTTCCTCCCAATCTGCCTTTCCCGCCCTTTGCCCTCTTCTTGACACACTAGACCCTGTGCTGTTCCCTGGGTGCATAGATCACCCACCCCTCTTGAGAACTTTCCCTCTGTCTGTACCACTCTTGCTGCAAAGAGCCACCTGCCTGCCTTGCCTTTTTATCTTCTTCAGATCTGTGCACAAATATCTTGTCAAGCAGGCATCCATACCAAGTCATTAAAATCAAAACCCCTTTCCCACGCCCTGCTCTGTTTTTCTCCATGGAAGCAGCCACCATGTGGTGTATTGAACATCTCATATATTTACTTTATCATTTATTCCCTCTCTCTAGAATGTAAGCCGCATGAAGGCAGGGATTCTTTTTAGTGTTTTGTTGACTATAGATAGTATCCTTAATACCTAGATAAGAACCTGACACACAATAGGAATTCAATAAATATTTCCTGGATTTAAATTTAAATTCTTATAGTTTAATTTAATACTAGAAGTTACAACTATTCATTTTTAAAAGAAAAAAATATTGATCTGACACTGGGCATGAAAGAAATGGCAATTAGAACAACTTAACTTAGGGGCTGGAGTGGTGGCTCAGTAGTTATAGTGCTTTCCTGGCATGTTCTAGAACCTGATTTTGAGCCCCAGCACCACGCATACAACCAAGTATCAGAGCAACAAAGGCCACATGAAAAACTAAATAAAATTGATACTCTTTCTCTCTCTCTCTCTCTCTCTCTCTGTCCCTCTTTCTCTTACAAAAAAGCAAAAGAAAAGAACAACTTAGTGAAAAGTATAAATATTCAGTGTAAATTTTGGAAATATGTATAGATATAATGCAAAAGAGGAAAATGAATGAGTTAAAGAATAAAGGTGTCTGAATAATATTTATTCTTAAAAATACTAAATTGTTATATTTGGGGGTGAATGCAACCCATATATTACCAATATACTTTTATTGTTACATTTTTCAATTGAAACAAAAATTGTCCATATTTGGGAGTACCACATGATATTTCAATGTATATACCATGTAATGTTTAAATTGTGGAAAGCCTATCTGTATCCTCATTTAGCAATTCTTGGTGGTATAAACCTTCAAAATCATTTCTTGTAGGATTTTAAAATTATACACTAGATTATTGTTGTCCATAGTCACTCTACTATGCCATAGCACACCAGGACTTCTTGCTGTTATCTTACTCCAACTTAGCACCTATTGACCAACCTTTTGCCTCCTAACTCTTCCCAACCTCTGGAAACCACTATTCTCGACTTCTATGATACCAACTCTTTTAGATTCCCCATATAGGTGAGATCTTTCTGTGCTTAGATTGTTTCACTTAACACAATGACTTCCAGTTCTATCTATGTTACATGACAGGATTTCATCAATTTGATGGATGAATATAATCCCCTTGCATATATGTACTACATTTTGTTTAGCCATTCATCACTTCATGGAAACTTAGGTTGTTTCTATTCTTGGCTATTGTGAATAGTGCTGTAGGGAACACAGGACTTCAGATGCCTCTCTGACTAATTTCATTTCCTTTGGATATCAGGAGTGGGATTGCTAATGTCCTTTTTTAATTTTATTTTTTAAGAGAGAAGGACAGTGAGAGAGAGACAGAATCAATTTTTATTTAGTTTTTCACGTGGCTTTTGATGCTCTGACACTTAGTTGTGTATGTGGGTACTGGGGTTTGAACCCATGTACTTGCGCATGCTGGGCAAGCACCATAACCTCTGAGCCACGGCTCCAGCCCCCAATTTTTTATATTTTGAGGAAGCTCCATACTGTTTTCTATAATGGCTGTGTCAATACATTCCTACCAATAGTGTGCAAGGATTCCTTTTTCTTTACACCTTTGGTAGCACTTATCATCTTTTGTCTTTTCAATGACAGCCACTTTTACTGAGGTGAGGTGATATCTCACAATGGTTTTGATTTATAATACTGAGCATTTTCTCATATACCTCTTTCCATTTCCATATATATTTAGGTCTATTGCCCATTTTAATCAAATATCATGATGATGATGGTGATGTTTTTGAGTTTTGGGGTTCCTTATTTAGTCTGGAAGTTAACACATTCCATTTTGAGTTGACTTTCATTTGTTTTAAGTGGTAGAGGTCTGGTTTTATCCCTCTGCATATAGATGTCCAGTTTTCTCAAAATGGTTTATTGAAGAGACTGTCCTTTCTCTTCTGTGTGCTCTTAGCACCTTCACTGAAGTTCAGTTGGCTACAGATGGATTGGTTTACTTCTAGGATCTCTATTCTGATCCTTTGGTCTGGGTCTGTTCTTATGCCAATATCAGGCTGTTTTGATTACTATGGCTTTGTTGTCTATTTTGAAGTCAATGTAATGCTTTTTATTTATTTGCTTTTTCATTGCTTAAGATTGCTTTGGCTGTGTGGGTGTTGAGTGGTTCCAGACATATTTGAGAATTGTTTTTCTAGTTCTCTGAAGAATATTGTTGGTATTTTGATAGGAATTACACTGAATCTATTAAATCACTTTGGATAGCCTGAACATTTTAACAAAATTGATTCTTTCAATTCATGAACATAGATTATTCCACCTTTTTTCTCTCCTCAGTGTCTTTCATCAGTGTTTGATTTTTTCATTGTAAAGATCTTTTACCTCTTTGGTTTAATTTATTACTGGGTATTTTTTTTAACTATTATAAATGGGATTCCTTTTTGGATTTCTTTTTTAGATAATTTATTATTGATATATAACATTACTGATTTTTGTGTTTGACTTTGTATTCTGCAAATTTAATAAATTCATTTATTTGTTCTACTAGTTTTTTGGTAAAGTATTTGGAATTTTCTATATATAAGATTTGTCATCTACAAATAGTGACAATTAGACCTCCCTCTTTCCAGTTTGGGTGTCCTCTATTTCTTTGTCTTGCCCAATTACTCTGTCTAAGACTTCTAGTTCTGTATTAAATACAAGAGTTGAAAGTGGGAATCCTTGTCTTGTTCTGGATCTCAGATAACTATTAGCATTTGTCCATTCAATATGATGTTAGCTGTGCACTTGTTGCATATAGCCTTTATTATTTTGAGGTGTGTTTTTTCCATATCTAATTTGTTTCAAGTTTTCCCAATTTTTCATTATTATGATATGTAGAAGTTAATGCCATTTGGTTGTTAAATTTTACACAAAAATAAATTTACCATGAATGAGAAGAAATAATAATGATGTTGCTTTACAACTTGTAAGGCACCGTTACATACACTAATGCAGCAATAGGAGGCGACAAAGGTGGTTTTTATTTTACCAATTTTATAGATGCAAATAAAAAGCCAAAGTTGGCTGAGAGGTTATTCAGCTGTTAAGCCACTAGATTAACTGATCTGAGACTCAAACACAGCTCTCCTGACTTTGAAGTCCACCCTCATTTCACCACAGTCTTATATTCAGCTTGTTCTCCTAAAGTGTTTAAGTGCTCAATAAGATGCTAAGTGGTCAGTAAACCAGCTTAGATGATATACACCATTTCACTAGTTTGGACAAAAAAAAAAAATCTTACCTGTTGCTGATCTAAACTTCAAGTGAAGGTGAATTAGTGTTCATATGCAGGTAATTGTTTAACTTTCTGATCACCTGCATTTTAGCAGACAAGGTAGACTGCCACCTTTGAGATAGTCAGCAAATAAATCCTCATGATTGTTACACTTTTATGCAGAGCAGTAATCTGAACAAATTGGCTGATGACAGCTGTGGTAAATTGCCAAGAATGTGTGCTGTCAGAGAGCAAGTTGTTTTTATGAATGTGCAGAATAAGTAAATCTCATCTCACGTAATTTTATTCAGTTGGAGTTATTTGTGATCCAACATAGCAAGATATATAGCATTATTTATTAGTGTACAAAATGGTTGTTTATCTTTAAAGTGGCATTGTTTTGGGGTAGATATATTTTAGGTTTGTGAATTGCTACTGACTCTATTTGTTGTTATAAGGACCTAGATGTTGGTGATGCCCAATGCAACAAAGCGTTAACAAATGTAAGCTTGAGTAGAGAACTGAATTTCAACAAAGTTTTTACTAAATGTTTTATGATAAGAAAAATTTACTATAAATTGGCAAGTTATGGGTGACAAACAAATGCTTTCCAATTCCACAACCATAAAAAGAATGAATATTAAGGTTTAGCATGGAAACCTGAGGAATCCTCACCAAACTAATGCCTTGTTAAGGTTGAAGGTCATTTGAGCATTGGACACTCTGCAGATTCTGATTTGGAACATTTCTTGTTTGTGACACCAAAATTACAATGATCTTTTACTTCCTATATAAATAAGAACAAGAATGATTCTGCTTCATTATTAATTTGAAAGCACAAAGACAGATAGTCAGAAAATTCTCAAATGAAAAGAGTCTTTGTTTATGAAATCATTATATTTTACATTTCTCTTACAAGGGATTGAGTGGAATAGTTCATTAGGGAGATAGACAGTGTTTAAATAAAGAATGGAGATTGTCATTGATTTTTTTCTTGGTTTTTCATGAACTCAATCTACACAAGATATATTTAATCATTTTTTTCCTGAGTTACTAGTTTTTCTTCTGAAGGTTTTCTCATAAAATTTATATTCATCACAATATTTCTGTAATAATGGGCAAAATTTCCGAGATGATTTCTGTGCACCACAATATGGATAATAACTGTTTTACCTTTAAATCAATGAATAGGAAATTTTATAAATTTGCAGAGTATGCTCTGATGAAGCATTCTCCAAACAGACAGTTGAACAGTGGCAAATCCTGACAATAGAAAGGCAGTAACAGCATTTATCATTTTGTAATGTCAGAGATGGTGTAAAACTTTTGCAGAAGCATGAACTTGAAAATACTTCAGTGGTTACATGTTAAATTCTTTAAAATGCAAGCATTCCAAGGAGGTATGAGTTATATTAATTTATAAAATTCTATATTCTATTATGTATTCTTTGTTATACTAATATATAGTAGTTCACTTACACTAAGATATTTCAATAAGCTTCATAAAATTTATTATTAAGTTTAGCATATGCTATATAAAATTGTATTTTTAAAAATCTCATCCTTGAAGAAGACCTATGGAGATTTCTCTTTCTATTCTGAAGGTTTCATTTACGCATCTTGCTTGTCATAATGGCTTCAAAAGATGATTAGATAGCACTTTAAGGCATAAATACACTTGGAATTTCTTTGTTAAAGAGCAGAGGTATTAATTTCTGTTGCAAACATTCTTCTTGATAATTTGGGATTGTCTTGAGAGTTCCTCCTGGATCTGACTGTACCACCAATGGTCCCAGTCACAGTGTGGTGGACGGGAGCTCCAGGAGGCGGCAGCTTTACAGATTCTTGTTTATCATTGCTGCTCACTTGAGCATGTTCAATTAGCATTATCTTCAATCTACAGTTCTTTTACTGGGATCTTTTAAAGTCAATTGTCCATTTTGTGAGGATTAGTTTAGTTAAAACTAGATTATATAATCCGTAAATCCACTTAACAGGGCATGTGTAAACTGTGGTTCAGTGAATGGAAGTGAGCACAGAAGGGTGCCACTGTTGACTGCTGGGTGCCCTGCACCTGGCCATGTATGGTCAGATAATATAGAATCATGTTTTGGAACAGTCTATGAGAGGGAAGATACATGGGAGGTAGCCTTTCTGTCTTCTATTCCAGTGATCTAAGTTCACCCCAAAAGGAGATAACTTATATATTTGTTCCAATCCAGCTTTTCTGACAGTTGATCTGGGAGCCAGAGCTCATTCACACAGTGTGGTTTTGCATTCAAGTACAGAAGCAGCTTTACAAGACAGAGACTCCTGGCATGTGGCAGATAGGCCTGGATGCACAGTGGTATCCCCAGGAGGGCCCTGCCCATTTGAGCAAGTAAAAGAATGGCCACGTCCAGTAGAAGACTTGTGAGATCACAGGAATAGCCAACTGGCCATGGTGATGGGATTAAGAGCAGCTCTTTGGAGGCACAGCCAAAGTAGCAGCAGAGGCAAAGCAAGTAGTTGAGGACCCTGGTTATGCGGCTCCAGGAGAATCTAAGGAGAGTTGCATAAGATGTGTTAGATACATTTTCAAATCACACATGTGGAACCTCCAGCATAAAACAAGTAGATGTAAGGGGAGTTGTTCTTTGAATTTGCAGCCATTTTTTTTCACACTTTCTCCCATGGTAACCTCAGAGGTACACACTCTAAGGGTGTAATGCACTTTGAAATTAAATTAGATCAGATTCCTTTTTGCACCAACATTCAGATTTTTTTTTTAGTAATCCATCTAAAGATAGCCAATACATAACAAGATAAACTTGTTCTCTTAGTTGTTCTGTTTGTGAAGTTTCAGAGAAGGAAGATATAGCAAGTGTAAACAGGAATAGAGTTGTAACAAATCATGGGATTTGGATATTTGAAAATTTTAAAGTTCATCTAGTTCAATTAACTCATAATTGCAGATGATAAAAGTGAAATTCAAGAGGATAAGTTGTCTTTAAAAGGTCATACAACTAATTAGTGAAAAATGGAGGGCTAGAACCAAGGGAATCTAACTCTGGGCTCTATTCTCTGAAGGTATTTTTGGAGTTCTTGAATTTACATCACTGCTTTTTTAATTTTGCGTTTTAACAACAATATAAAACCATTAATGTTAGCCTATGCTCCTGGACCATCTAGATGACCACTTACTATTTCTACAACCAAACTATAGTGAATCTTTTTTTTTTTTTTTTTTCGTTTTGGTACCAGGGCTTGAACCCAGTGGTGCATAACTACTGAGCAACATCCCCAATCCTTGTTTATATTTTATTTTGAGTCAGGGTCTTGCTAAGTTTCTGAGGTGGCTTTGAACTCACAATCCTGCTGTCTCAGCTTCCTGAGTTGCTGGGATTACAGGCATGTACCATTGCACCCAGCCCTGAATTTTTCCTTTCTGCAAGATGTAATAGTACAGGTGAGCCAAATACAGGAGACTACCCCACAGTGATTACTGCCATAGCCATCCACAGTGCTGTAGACTGGGTCGCAAGAGTTGTATCTTTGTACACATTTGTTTAAAAGTTACAAGGGTGGAGCAAATGCTTTTTCCTCCACCCAGTTCTAGCAATAATTTGATTTGCTACCCATCAGTGAAATTGTAACACAAATTTTAATCTTAAAATGACAGTTTAGCCTACTTATAGGTGGCACTTTATTTAAAATGGCTTCTTACTCCTAAACACAAATTTTAGATAAATCGGAGGTTTGCATAACCTCAACGAGCACAAAGAACCTTGAAGTCAATTCATATTCTCTTTTTCAGCATATTATTTATGTAATAAGACTCTCTCTGTTAGAATTATTATAGTCAGAATTGCACAACACTAAGTAAAGGATAGAACTTGAAAGTGAATGTTTCTGTGAGTACACTCAATAGTGAAATTTTAGTTGCTGTGGAAAAGTATAATCTCTATAAATTTGTATCATTAAATTTTATTAGTTTCTTAGTCTTTAAAATTAAATTTGCAAAATTTTCTTAATCATCTTATAACAGCATAACTTATGGCCTGCTCTGTGTGTGTGTGTATGTGTGTGTGTGTGTGTGTAGATTTAAACATTAGAATAAAAACAGCATAATTCCATACACTTGGAAATTAGAATAATTTTTCCTATTTAAAAACAAATACAGACATTATCCCTTCTGAGAACCTCTGCTAGCAGCACACTTTCCTCCTGGGATACACAGTGACTTAAGGTTAGATCTTGGATTCCAGAGTTCCAAATTCAGATTCTGACTCTGTTGATAACTTTGCATCTCTATTAAGTAATTTTTTTTAAGAGAGAGGGACAGTGAGAGAGAGAAAGAGAAAATCAATTTTATTTAGTTTTACATCTGGCCTTTGTTTCTCCAACACTTAGCTGTGTTTGAACCAAGTTCCTCTCGCATGCCAGGCAAGTGTCTTAACCACTGAGCCACCACTCCAGCCCCTCTTTTAAGTCATTTAACCTTTCTGGCCCTCAGTTTTTTCACTGGCAAACTAAAGTTTGCTGGAATCACAAATTCTTATGTCTGTTTGAACCAGAAGTGAAATAGCCATCTGTGATTAACAGGAAGGACTAAGGACAAGTATCTAATTCAGAGGACATTTGCCTTGTATTTAAAATTACTGTATTAAATTCAGAACTTTTATTTAGCTCACTACAGGCAAAAACAATAATCTGTAGATCAGATTCCATCTGATAGTTCCCAGTTTGCAATTCCTAGAACAATCTTTAGAGCATCTTCCCCAACTCTAGAGCGTAGAGTGCAGTGAGTGTGATGTAAATGAAGTATAAGCCAGCATCTGTACAACCAGTGCAAAGTGGTGATCGGCACAGAAGGAAACTCTCCAGAAGTCTTCCAGGTGCTGCGGAGGCTTTTGCTTTTGTTTTTGTTTTTTTAAAGAGAGAGAGGGACAGTGAGAGAGAGAGAGAAAGAGAGAAGCAATTTTTATTTAGTTTTTTATGTGACTCTCATTCCTCTGACACTTCGTTGTGTATGTGGTGCTGGGGTTTGAACTCTCATACTTGTGCAAGCGAGGCAAGCTCCATAGCCACTAAGCCATGGCTCCTGCTGCAGTGTTTTAAGAGTAATGCAATGTCATATAAAACAGTAAGGCAGGACTGGACCAGTGCCTCAGCAGTTACAGTGCTTGCCTGCCATGCACAATGACCCAGGTCAAACCCCAGCACCGTGTACACAACTAGGTGTTGAAGCAATGAAAGCCAGATGGAAAACTATATAAAATTGATTCTCTCTTTCTCTCTCTCTCTCTTTCTCTCTGTCCCTGCCCCCCCCTTTTCCTCTCTCCCTTAAAAAAAAAAAAAGTAAGGTAAGGAAGAGCCTGGGAAGCAAATGCATGATCAAGATCAAAGTGAGTGAAAAAAAGAAATGAAAAAAAAAATGAAGCCAGTGGAGGACCCTTCTCAGTCCCAACTGCATGCAGTAAAAAGTACTGTCTGGATTACGATTCCTGTTCAATTCTCTGGCATTACACTCCTGATCCACGCTAGAGATTCATTGTTATTCAATCAGTTACGGCCCAGGAACTATGTCCAGTGTTGGAAAGAGCTCTAAAAAAAAGCCATATTCATGTCTTTCCTTTTTATTAGAGAACACTTTTGAATGGTTGTGTTTTAGTTACATTTTTTACCCTCAGTTTCTTTCAGGTGTTAATTGATATGAACTTACTCCAATTCCAATTAAAATATTAGATATGTTTTTCTCACTCTTGAGAGCCTGAAGAGACAGCACAAAAGTATTTTGATGAATATTATGTTAGAAGAAACAATGATATTTTTGATGGAAATTCTAGTTTTAGAATGGTGTTTCCCAGACTTCCCAGGAACCCTGATTTCTCACTTTCTCAGTAATAGTTAGCAGTTAGCACACACAGACAGCCCACCATGGACCAGGGCCTTCCTGTCCATTTTCATTCGTTGCAGTTACGTTCCTCTCCCTCCCACAGTGTCCAGTCACAGCCACCATTCACTTTAAGCGATGGTCAAAAATAAAAGCAAGTGTTGGACTTCAGTTCAGTTTCTCAAGTCACTGACGTCAAATGGATGTTTGGATCCCACTACAAGCTTTTCAGTTCCTCAGCATTTAATTTAAAATTAAAACTGTAATCAGCAAACAGTGAGGAATAACAGGAAATAAGAATTTTGTCTGGCCCTGATGACTGACCACTGTGTTTATGGCATGCGAACCACATTTGTTCTTGTAATTGGCTATTCCGTATTTTAAAACGCCTTTTATTTATCTCTGCCACATTTTCTTAGGTTATTAACCTTATGGCTACTACATTATCAGTTTCTTAAAAGTCGACCGATGTTTTTATAAAAAGGGTTTGCATAGTGTTTCGCTCTGAGAGGGGCCACACGTCATGGACCATCATGATATGGAGCCCCCTCGGGGACATAACACTTGGTGTACCATGTTTGCAGGGGATTTGGGCTCTTTTTTTTTTTTTTTTTAAGAGAGAGGGACAGTGAGAGAGACAGAAACAACTTTATTTAGTTTTTCACATGGCCTTAGTTGCTCCAACACTCAGTTGTGTACGTGGTGCTGGGGTTTGAAACCACTGAGCCACCACTCTAGCCCCATGGGCTCTCTTATTTAGACGTATGGAGTGTACTATGAGTAAATTGGCATGGTTTTCAAAATGTAAAACTTAGGGCACCACCATAGTACATATTTCATTTACTGCTTAGTAATATTTATGAATGAGGAAGAAAAACACATTGTTTTAAAAGTGACACAAAACCTCAGTTTTGCTTGCCTCAACCCCTTACATCAGTCCTTCTAGAAGCAAAGCCCTTCGGACCTTGTTCCTTAGGTTACTGAGGGATGGGAAGTCTTCAGCATTTCTGAGTACAATGGACACTGGTTAATAATCAAATTTTAGATAATTACTGTTTTGTGTATCTTACAGGAAATAAGCAATTACAGACCCTAAGCTAACTAAGATCTGAATTTTGTGAAGGAAGTCAGCTACACGTTTTCTTTCAGTGGCCCGGATAACATTGCTGTTGATTACTTTCACATACCTCTAAGCAGCACTCACTTCTGCTGTTTGATGTGGCAAAAAAGCCACTTGCTGATTCAAAACATTTCTTTCTAGGTGCCAGGTCGACCTGTCGTCCCTCAGTAGGGAACAGACACACAAGTTGGAGTTGCAGCTGGAAGAGGGTGAGGGACACCTGGTGCTGCTGGTCACTCTGACAGCCTCTGCCACAGTCAGTATCTCTGACCTCTCCGTCAACTCTCTGGAGGACAAGAAGGAGCGGGAGGAGATATTAAAGAGATATGTACGTATGTAACACTCCTCCTTCTGGAGTCATATGTGACTAGATGAGGTTGTAAACACTGTACCCTGAGTGACGGATGTTTTTCTAAGAAGTTGGTTCTTGGAAGATTCAGCAGAAGCAAAACCCCTAGCACCTGCAAATGCCTCACAGGCTTTTCACCCACCTATATCTAGACCCTTGGTCTCTTCTGCAATAAATTCCAGAGCAAGTTCTGGATTCTGGCATTCTACTTAGTGATTTTATCATTCAGAGAATCTTACCATAAAGTGAAGCTTACATAACATTATTTTAAAATTGACTCCTTTGCTCTGTAGAGTTACAATTATGATTTCCTTGTTTTTCCAAGTTTGAAAAGGGATTAGTGGCGCTTATGTTAATTACAAGCTTGATAAATAGTGTTCACAGAAGTGATTTTTATTTTCAGTGACTCAGAAAAGCCTCACTTCTTTTCCTTTAATTTTTAAAAATTAAATGCAAAATGCAATCAAAAGGAGCTTCCTTCCCTTTGATCAAAGGTGGGTTGAGAGGGTGAAATAGTGAGCCACCAAAATACCTAACCTTCACAAATCTTACCAAACTTAAACATTTGCAACCAAATTTTCCTGTTCCCCAGCATCCTCCCCCAGTACATTTTCTACCCTGTAGTTTTCTTGAATCAACATAGAGGGGAGCTCTTACTCCACCATTCTCTCTCAAAGGAGGCTTGGAAAAGTAAAATGCCTCAGTACCCATGAAGCTAGGGGGAAAAGCTTCTCCACTTAAAATTACAAAGCTTGTATTGTACAATGCTGCCAGGTGTTTAGAAGGCTCCTCTAGACACTCAGCCATGAAACCAAGCTCTGACTAACAAAGAATGGCTTTTAAAAAAATATTCCTATTTGCTGACTGACATCCTTTCAATAACTGAATTTAATAAAGATGTACCTTATCAGGCTGTGCAGATAACATGAAGTGCTGGTACTAATGCTGTACAATATTCTTCAAACAGATTAGCAGGATGTGCGCTTCAGCAAATTTATTCGGGCTATCTCCACTGAATCAGCTGTCTGCTAATGCTTGTACAACTCATCCACCAATGGTGTTATCATAAACAGTTTAATAGAGGTGACTTAGCCAGGCTAAATAGTATATATTTTTAAGCCACCTAAAAGCCTAAGGTATTGTGTGTCATCTTCTAATACAGAATTGCAATTATGAAAATTATTTCACACATTGGTACCCACCAAAACAGAATTGTTATCAGAAGTGAGTCCTAGGAGTTACCACTATTGTAGAGAAATTAATTGGTGTATTAATATTAAAATTCTTCCAGATATTATAATACTGTAGTTAATTGATTATATATTATCCTATATATAAAGGTGATACTTCTGCCCAGGTAATTAGAAGAATTCCATCTATTATTGATTTAATTTTTCTTTTTTGCTGGGTGAACTTCCTCAAATCAGACATTTAAATTCAGAATTTAAATACTGACCATCTTCTTTCAACCCTTAATTATATCAGTAAATTGTAAAATATTATTTAGATGTTTCAGTGAGATCACAATATATTAAAAAGTGGACCATCTTTTAATATACTTCATAGTCTTGAATTCCAGGCACAGGCCTGTACCTCCCTCTGGAGACTTACTAGCTAAGAAACTACAATATTCAGTAGAGCACATGTGTTATAATTGCTCATAGCAACACAAGGACAAAGAGTTATGTTTCAGGGCTGCAGTGTGTTTCTTTTTTATTAAATGCTTTTCAAAATGAATAGATGCAATATCATGTCTAAAATAACCCTTGTTTGGGAGAACATATAAAGCAGGCTGTGTATTTAGAGAATTTTTTATGTTTTCCTTTAAGGATATGTGTATTTTAAGAAGTTGAGGTTAAACTTAAGAATTTGATTTGGCATTGGTTGTGGTCAGGAAAGTAAATGAACTGCCCCTACTCTGATATGAAACAGCCCTTGAAAAATCTCTCCATTGCTATTGTTTTAGCTGTTCATTGCTAAGCATTGAAGTCCCACAAATTAAAGAGACATTCCTATGTGAGCCATTATTTGATCACCACATTCTGAAAAGATGGCTAATTCCATTTTTCTTTTTTTTTCTTCTTTTGGGGGGAGGGAGGGAGGGAAGGTCAATAGGGGGCGGGTAGTAATGGGTAGTAGACCAAGAGCGATTGTATGACCTTTTCAGAACGGGTATGCTGAACCCTTGCTCCCCCTTGTCACAGTTTAAAAACCAGAGGAGCTAGTTTAGAGAAGAAGTTGTTAGCATTCCATTTTTATTATGACATTTCACAGTCATCTGATTTAATGTCCCTTGACCGGATTGTCCACCGTGAGACGATGGGCTTGAAATGTTATTTAGAGCATTGATAAAAGGTGAGCGGTTCTAAGATGACAGCGAGTCATAAGGCTGGTGGTGTGACATTAATTTTCTCCATAACAGAGATGGAATAAGACGTCACGGTGACAAGCTGTCAATCAGCTCTGGCCCCTCAGAGCATCTCGATGCCATAGGCTGGGGTATTGCCTCTCCCGTAATAGAGCTGAACTGAGATGCTCTCCCTGACAGCTGCTGCAGCCATAGAGAAAATATATTATACAGCCTTTCATTAAAAAAATAAAGAGGACTCCTCTCCAGAGCATTTCAATCTTTTCCCATCTATTGAGGGGCTGAAAGGATTCACAGCAAATCATAGATTCCTCTGCTATGGAAATTTCTGGTTTCAGAAGCTATCCAGGTTTTGAGGCCTTCTAAAATAACCATAAATAACAAGGCAGGAATACCTCTTGTTGAAGCATTACTTAAAGTTATATTTTTAACTGATACATTTATTTGCCTTTTTTGAGTTCTTATTATAATCTGTGTGTCACTGGCCTAAACAGTTGAAATTTGCAATAAATTACAAAGTGTCAGCTGACTTGGAGAAATGAAACTGTCAAACAATAATTACCCCTCCAAATGGGAAGCAGAGCATCAGAGCTGAAGCACTAGAAGACAAGGTGTCTGTGGAATGAGCTTACAGAATGATAAGGTTCCTGGTCATAAAGACTGATGGTATTTGTTTTAGTAATGATGAAACTTAGTTTAAATTGCTTCTGAAAAAATTAAAGTACTGGAACCTTTTGATAAAACTATTCCCCATCATTAGGGTAGGGAATTTGTCTGGTTTATTGCATTAGTTTTGCTCTCAGATAAGAAGCTTCCCAAGCTTGATCAGTACTGTAAGAACACAACCTCCCTACAAACCTTGGAATTATAATACTGCTCTCTAAAGCCCCCTCTTAAACCCTTAATTGATGAGAATTTAAATGCAGAGAGAAGTACCTTTTTACTAAACTGTGTCATCTGGGTATTTAAACAGATTTTCAGCGATAAACAACTGTTTAAAGACAATAAAAGATTAAGAGTTAATCCTTGTGCTAACACTGTTTTTAAAAAGTTAGGCTATGAGATTACTGATAGATCTGTATTTCCTCCTCTCAGGGTACCAAGGGCACAGCTTTAGTGTACACAACGACTAGTCATATGGGACTGATAAAGTCCATATCACAGGAAGCTTTGGCTTGTCAGTATCCTCACGTTGATAATACAATAACGTGGATGCTTTTTACTCTAGCAACATTTTAATAGATAACTTTTTTATGCAAAAGTGTGTTATGCTCCCTGGTCATGAAACATTTTAAAGATGATGATGAAGAAGTGCCTTTGATGCTGAGTAAAGTGCTGACCTCTCCATAGGAAAAACGCTATGAAGTGTAAATCAACAAATGCATTTCAGTGTTTTAGAGTTTCTCTCCACTCTCAGAGTATTTGTGCCCATTAGTTAGACTTCTGAATTGTGTTGGTTTCCCTCTTCTAATTCCTTCAAGTGCTGTACCTATTAAAACATCACAATTATTAATTTATGAATTGAAGTAGCTTTTATCATTTGACTCTTCTATCAAAGTTTCCATATATATTCTAACATAATGAATAAAACTGTAGATTTAATAAAAATTACTCCTTTTGAATTTTTTAGTCATCAATTTGATTTATTTTAAAATGTTATGTCTTTTTTTTTTTAAAGAGAGAGGGACAGTGAGAGACAGAGAAAGAAACAACTTTATTTCGTTTTTCATATGACCTTAGTTGCTCCAACACTCAGTTGTGTACGTGGTGCTGGGGTTTGAACCCGAGTCCTCGTGCTTGCCAGGCAAGCGCCGAAACCGCTCCAGCCCCTGTTACGTCTTTTCCCTAAAAGGTTTAGAACTATGGTGTCTTTTGAATTAAATATTAACAAATGGTCTTTTAGATAATTTATCTCTCATCTATCTAACACATGCAATTTCCAAAACTCACCAAGAAGAAAACAGTAGAAAAATTAATTAGTGTTGGCTTTCTTGCCTGCACCCCATGCTTGATGAGTGCTACATAACCAATAACTTCAGAGTTATTATTAGGAATCCTTGGTCTCCAAACCATCATTTCTCTACAGATGAACAATTTTTTGGAGTGCTTTGAGGACATTGAGAAAAGAAAGTAGACATATCTATTCTATAATTTATTGTCTACCATCTATTGATAATTATTTATGGGGAAACAAATATGATGTTTTCATTCTTTCAGAAAATCTATTTATGTGGAAACAATTAGCCACATAATTGTGAGTATATGTTTGTTCATGATTGGAGAAAGACAAAAGAACCTTTGACCCTCTTAGGCAGTATCCTGAGATAACTACGAAACTTGGTGTTTTCTCAGCACCCTCTTTGAGACTGACTCCTTGGGAGCTTTCCTTTCTAATAATGATGTTGGGGTCTTTCAGAGCCCACTGAGGATATTCCATAACCTAAAAGATGTGGGGTTTCTCCAGGTGAAAGTCATCCGAGCAGAAGGTTTGATGGCCGCTGACGTCACAGGTAAGAAATGATGATGTAGTTCTCCTGTTGCACATATGGGGCAGTATGCAAGGTCTACGCTACTGAATATTCTGAATCTCTGTTTCACCTAAGTAGATCATCAGAGGAAATAATATAAATATAAGGATTCAGGGTTGATCTTACAAAGATTTTTCTAATCCTCATTTTTTTTAAGAGAGAGGGGGAAAGAGAGTTAATTTTATTTTTTCATCTGGTTTTTTGTTTTCCTCCGCTTAGTTGAGTATGTGCTGCTGGGAACCAAATCTGGTTCTAGGGAATGCCCAGCAAGCACTCTACCACTGAACCACCTCTCCAGTCCCAATCCTCTAATTTTTATACTTCTAATTTTTATACTAGTTCTGCTTTTTAAAGGCAGGGAAATATACTAAAATAGGCAATAATAGCAAAGTAACTTTTAAATTGTTGCCTTCCCCAAATTTTAATTAATATATTAAAAATAATTTTCCAGGTATTGTCATTTTAGCATATTGAAACAATGATGAATTATCTTCTCTCTGATAATATTAGCTTCCCCATAGCCCAAACACTTATAATTTACACTTGCATGAAGTCTGTTGTGTAGTTCAATAAAACATTCAGGTTGGGAACACTTAACAGTTAGTATGAACTCTTGATATTTGGGTTGCTACTTCAATACCCTAGTTGTCCGGATTCCTTAGCATGCCCCAGAGGTCATTCTGGATCTAAACTAAGCATCAAGAGTGTTCAAAGTTTTTAAACCAGGAAATAGGTTTGTAAAAATACCAAAATTATTCATATGTGGTGGCATACACTTATAATTTCAGCTACCGAGGAGGCTGAGGCAGGAGGATTGCAGGATCAAGCCCAACCTTAGCAAAAGAAAAAAAAGACTGTAACTCAGTGGTAGAGCACCCTGGATTCAGTCCCAAATACCACTTTCCTCCTTCAAGCCCCCCACAAAAAAAGAAAGAAAGAAAGAACGAACGAACAATTAGTCTTGCCTCTTAAAACTTTCTCATTTTGGTATTACTGTTTCTATGTGATGCATTTATCACTTAATTGTAGAAGAATATGGATAACATTTATTCCTTTGATTAAATTATCTATCCCAAGTTGGATGATAGAAAGGACTGACTAGATCATTTTTTGTACAAATTTCATTGTTTTTGGAAAGTACCCACTTCTTCTTTGTGAAACTATACTTACATTATGAATGTTCAGCAAGATTACCTTCACAAGGTAACAGATTCATCTGAAGGAAAGAAATGTGTTTTTCTTACTGTCCAAGGGTCTGTAAATCACTGTGTCCTTCACTAATTCATTCAACAGAATCAAAACAAATTGAAATATAACTGCCTTCAAACTAGGATAGCATGTTTGCCCCAAAAGACCAATATTTTTAAATTTTACTATTTGCATATTATCAAGAGACTATTTATGATATGATGAAAATTTTGGTGGTTTATGGTTTCTTTGAAGAGGTAATTATCAATTCATTTGTAACCAGGACGATAATAAGAACTGTCAAATTCTTTCAAAATAGGTATATCTAAAAACAATGGGAAAGAGGGTAGTTTGTGAATCTGTTTACATGTATGCTGTCTTGGCATCTTGTGCTAAACAATTAGTGTTACATTTATTATTTTCTTTTTTAATGAATTTAATTTCTGGTATGGTTGTAATCAGATTAATCTGGAAGAATAATTTCTCATAGAAAAATTCAGGTACCATTAATTTTAAATGCTTAGATACCTGTCCATCATTCAAACTGAGTACTATTGTGTAAGTTTGTCTTCTTTTAGAAAGAAACTGTCATTGATTATAAAACTTCATGAATACGCAAACTATGTTAACCTAGTTGGCCTGTATGCCACTGTGGAAGTTAAAGTACATGTTCTTTCAAAGCTGGAAAAAAAATAGAGATATTTCTTTCCTAATGGTTCTATGCAACTTGATGTGAATAACAATACCATTTTCTCTAGGGATTCAATGAGACATGATTTTGACTTGATAAAATGAACATTAATTTGACTAATACTAAATAAGAGAGTCTCCATTTTTTCCCCTCCAGTTTTAGGGGTATAAATCTAATGATTCTCATTCCATGGTGACCTTATAATCTAATGGGCTCTGAATTGAGTGAAAGAGATGTTGAACTATTCAGGGGCAAAAGGATAATTCAGTCTTTGACCTTGCTCACTCTTGGACCTTTTGTGGTTTATGACTTGATGGTGGCAAAAAATTGAGGACCATGTGTTTAAGTCAGAAAGGTCTGAATATACTACCAATTTTTAAAATAATCTTTACTTCTGAAAAGGATGTATGTATTTATCCTGATGCTCCTCTTGTATTTAGGCATAAGTAAGGTCTGTGTATAGTTTATCTCTTACTCAAAGAAGAACTTTAAATATAGGATGTACATCTCAATGGTTAAACTAGTCAAGCTGTTCACAATATGAAGTAATTGTCTGAAAAGACAGAAATGAGTGAAAAATGCTGTCTTCAAATTTTCAAATAGGTATCCATTTAGAAGTGTTTAGACGGAGAGGGGAGATTTTAAATCATTGATAGTTTTCTGAGCTAAACCAAGGATATTTTCTGACTCAGTACAAATGATGATATTATTACAAGATGTTTGGCTTCAGAACAGTTTTTTTCTAGACCAGTCTAACAAGATAAACTTGTATTTGAACAATTTTGCTCAATTTTTAAAGTTCTTCCAGTGGTCTGAACGTGAAGTTAAACTTTTATTGTTTAAGCAATTTTTTAAATTTTCATATTCCATCATTAAATGTAAGCATGAGAGAAAAATTCTGAAATCTTTTAAGCAGCCATCAATCTTACTGAAGTCACAAAGAATTTTTCCCTTTCAAAATGTAAAATTTTTCTTTTGTTACAACACATTCATTGAGAAACATTGTGATACTGTATTAACTCTGTGTGAATAAAGAGCAATTGAGACTCTCTTTGAATGAGTGAGTATAAAGCACAAATTACTTTTTAATGAAACCCTCAATTCTTTCCCTTTCCACAAAAAGCCTATAGCCTTGTTCAGCTGAACACTACTACAGTAGGTCACTTCAGTTAAGCCCCTAATAAACTGTTGATGGTCGAGGGTAGTTTTTTCTTCCGTCTCAATAGCCCAGTGTTGGACAGTGCACTTCAAATCATTAAGGTTAATACAGATTTTAAAAAGAGATTAACTCTGGTGGTTAAGGCCTCAATTTACAACTCCCACACATACACATGCATTGAGCAGGCCACAAGAGTGGATTGAAATTTCAGTCAAATTGTGGGCAGCCTTTCACAGCCTGAGAAAGTGGCACTCGGGTTTGAAAAGTTGGTCTGCTAAATTCTTCGTGAGGAAAAAAGTTGGAGTAACTGAGAAATACTGCTCAGTACAACTTACTTACCTTTCAGCTAACCAGTGAAAAGGTTAATGTCTCTGCACTATCAAAGCAAAACCTAGAGACTATCTGGCCCTGTGTTCACTGGGGAAGATTCTCTCCACTGTTAAATCACATGTTCCTTAAAACTGGACGGATTGTGAGAGAACAGAAAAGCCAATAAAGGGGGAATTTTTTTCTTTTTTTTTTTTTTCTTTTTGTACTGGGAAATGGTTCATGTTGTAATTTGCCTTTTCTAGCTTCTAATTATTCTTTTCCTTGAGCAGGGCCTAATTTCTGCTTTCAACCAAGCATCTCAAGTCTTCTAAATTGAGTGAGGCTTTCTTTGCAGAGTATTTAGACCTGGGCTATTGGTTCCTTCAAGTTCTAAGACAAGAGAGAGAAAAGAGTTCTTCTCAGCCCCTCCCCTTCATTTTCCCCTGGGTCGTACTGGGGTTTTTTATTGTTGTTGTTTTGGGGTTTTGTTTTTTTCTTGGTTTTGGTTTTTTTCCTTTTCTTTCTTTCTTTTTTTTCTTTCTTTCTTTTTTTTTTTTTTTTTTTTTTCCTTCTAAGGAAGAGGTCATAGCCTCCCCAAGGAGAGCAGCAACTAAGTTTCAGGAACAGTGATATGGGAGAACTGTGATTCAAAAGATGCCCTACCTTTTCACTGTATTAAAAGGTACACTAATGTAAAACTTTCCACCCCAGGTGAATTGATCTCGCAAATTAATGTACCATCTCTTTCTGGAAACAGTAGAGGGAGACGAAGAGAAAAAGGAAGGGAGAATTTTACAATTAATGCAGTCTCTCACTGAAATCATCCCATTAAATGAGTGTGGTTTCTTTCCCCCTAAAACAAGACTATGCATAAAGACTTGTGATACACCAGCCCTGGAGTCTGGAAACCTACTAGTTATTAAAAGAAATGTTTACTACCCCTTTATTTGCATAGACTTTCCCCATGTTTTCCTTCTGGAAAACTGTCTTCATTGTTGGAAAATATTTAAGTAACAAAACAGCAGAAAAAGACACGCTACAGTTTTTTTTTTTGTTTTTTTTTTTTTATCAGCTTCCGTGAGAGTCTTATTATCTTAAGAAATAACAGTTAGCAGCTCAGATTCATTAGCAGAGCTAAATTTAAGCCCCATTTGACAGGCTGCCTGGAAAACATTTTGTTTTGCTGTCTGTGGGCTTTAATTAAGATGTGTTCAATTTCAGTCCTCTTCAGTCTAGCCCCCACCCCCAACTTGCTGTGTCACAGACCGGCGATCAGACACTTTTAGATGGTCCGGCCCATGACTTTGACCTTCTGCGCGGTCCTGCGTTCCCTGGGGAACCGTTCAACTCATGAGGTCTGATTTCACACTTCCAGGATGCCTCAGCTCTCTTAACAATGACAGGGAGACAAAGCCCTTTAGAGCGGGCCGCATGGGGACTTGTTTAAATTGGAAACCAGAGAGGAGTCAAGGAACAAGGTTAGGGGCTACAGAATAGTGCTTTTAATAAAGAGCTCACAGCTCTGGCTCAGCTCAAAGAGGTCTACCTCTGTACAATTAATTGAGCCATTTATCTGGAGCATCTTAGGCCTCTACTTTCTCACAGAATTGCGTGGTAAATATCAGCTAAGAAGCAAATGAGATATGCATGAAATGAATTTTAACACTTTGATTACTGTGCCTCCAGTCTTCATTAAAAGTAAATTTATTTGTATTTCTGACCTCATTATCAGTAGGCTGCCTGCATTTTTATTGGTTCCTATGATTTCCAGCTTGAGTGTGTCATGATGGTATATTTTATACAGAGATTGGGATTTATTATTCTTGATATTTTCCCTGAACATTACGGGTCTATTCAGAGAAAGAAAATGAAAAGGCAGCTATACAGAAAAAGGCAAGTCTGATCTTGGAAACTTTTATATAAAGTTGGAGAAATACCAAGCGCATATACATAACATAGAGAAGATATTGTACTTTAAAAAAAATAACTTTTTGTATGTTCCTCTAGCAAATTGCATAAGATGCAATTATTGCTTCAAGTGGCCTGCAGAATACAATTGCTCTATTGAAAGTAGTGACTAAGTTGCTTCTCTTATAGGATTATATAGCTATTATATAATCTGCTATTATATAGCAGATTGAATTTTTAATAACACGTGCCTTCAATTGCCATTATCATAGTTAATGATATTGATGATGACTGATAGATCTAGCCTTACATTTTATGGTCATTATTTAAAACCTATGCTACAAGAAGAGAAAACAACCTTTATATCCTACATAGTTCCACTGAATGGACTACATGAAAGACAGCATGAGTCTTCATATTTGTGAATTATCAATGATAAAATAATTTCCCAAATAAAAGAGAGATGTGTAGAGAATCCTAATTTTTAAACTTATCTTAGTATCTTAAAATTATTATGCTTGAAACAAAAACCCTGTGGTAACACAACATGTATTCACAATTTCCCAAGCAAAATATGCTTGATTTCAATTATATAAGCCAATATTTTCCCTATTTGCTTTTTAATAATTATACTGTAGAAGACTTTTAAGCAGTCTGTACCACTCCAAGAAGATGCTTTATTTCATTTGTAATGCATCAAAAATATCTTAACACCTGACATTCTTATCATAATATATCTAGTGTAGAAAACATTATTATATTCACATACATGCATGACAAATGTATTAATACTCTATAAATCTCTTTGTTAATAATGAGAGTAAACCAACAAATTACAACAAAACAGCAAATCATTGCTTTTCCTTCTTTTATGTCATTATATCTTACATAGAAATAAAAGTTTCCTTTTAATAATTGCATTTAAAAGCTAATCATTTTCCAGTTATAGGAATGCAAAAGTAATCTTCTAAACCAAATAGTCAATATCAAAAATCTGTGAAAATGGGAATGAAAATTATAATTTAGCACAAGGGCTGGTGAGGTCTCAGTCTGAACCAGTGTTTTAAAGAGAATTACAGAAATCGTGTGTGATTCATATGCAGGTCACATGGTTAGAAGATACTGCTGTGGAAGAATAGGTGGGATGACAAAAGAGATTAATAATTGGGTTTGATATGCTCTAGATGTGAAGTACTATGGGCTGAGAAAGTGGTCCCACTATCAATGGGAAATGGGGGGAAAGAGAAATACTATAAAATAATTAATCAGGTTCTGTGGAACTAAGATTACAAAATCATCCTTTGAGTAAAGAAGTAGAGAATTGCTGATTTGGCTTGGAGGGGCTAGCTCCAGGATTTCACTCAGTGCTCAGAGAAAAGCTTTGAGATGGTATAATTGTTTAAAAAAAACTATTCTTTTTATTTCATTATATTACATATAAATAAGCAATGTGTTTCCTAGAACAATGGATCAGAGAAATACTGCAATCAGAGATCTGAATTTAAATAGGCTAAAAAAAGCTTACTACAGGGATATATAACAGTATAGTTAGGATCATAAATGACTGAACAGTTCAGCCCAAAGAGTGATTAAAGGATTAATGTTAGTGGGGATGCCAAATGGAGGGATACAGGACTCTGTCCTTGGTCCAGATTGTTTACTCTATTTACTAATGACTTTGAGGAGATAATTGACTGCTTTCTTATGAAACATGCTAGAAGGGCTAGTTAGTTCTTTCATATGAGTCTAATATATGTTCATGTAGTAGTATTTTATATATCTGTAATATATTAACACCTATATATCTGCTAGCTCTGTATACACACATACATACTACTTCAAACTAAGTTAATTGGCTTCATTCAGTAAGATGAACATTAAAAAGGATAAATCTAGCTGGGAACAAACATTGAAAAGTATCAATCTAGCTGGGTGCGGTGGAGCATGCCCATAATTCCAGCAACCCAGGAAATTGAGGCAGGAGGATTACAAGTTCAAAGTCTGCCTCAGCAACTTAGCAAGACCCTGTCTCAAAATTTAAAAAAAAAAATTGGGGGGTGTATCTTAGTGGTTAAGTGCCTCTGGGTTCAATCCCAAGTACCCCCCCCCAAAAAAAAGAATTTTTAAATCTAAAGTCAAACAGGGATGTCTTGCTTTAACAATAGAAAATACTGCTTTTGAGTTGAATGTAAGCTTTAGGAGACTGAATTACACATATGTCAATTTATTAAATTGAACAGAAGTGGAATGTTTAGAATAATACCTCATTATGGTCTTGTCAGATGTACAGCAGGGATAGGAATCTAGTTGTGAAAACTACCCTTTAAAGAAAGACTAACCAGAATGTATTTTCAACTGGGTTGTCTTGTGCTTTAGAGTCAAATCAATCAAGAATAGCTTAAGTATAATGATAATAATGATAATTAACATTTATTGAGCCCTGTCAAATGTCAGATACAACCCTGAGCTTGGTACAAGGATAATGAAAACTAATCTCACGGCAACCTGAGTAGATACTGTCCCCACTTTATACATTGGAAAAATGAGGTATAAGTTAGATTAAATAATTTATCCAGTCAATACACAAACATGTGTACACACACACACCCTAAATCATAAATGGCAAAGCAGGCAGGCTGCTCCAGATTCTTCCTCTGAAGCCACCAACTATTTTGTGCACAGAAGATACTGAGGGAATATGATTTCTTTTGCCAATTATCCAAAGATCTGTCATGAGAGAGGGTGATGATAGGATCTGGCAATGGAAGTAAAGACAAGGTTTGGGTCCACGGAGCCAAATTCCTTCTAACATATTTAATCAGAAAGGGATATACTGCATCCCTAGCTGCAAGGGACTCTGGAGATGTTACTTTGGGCTTCATGGCCCCTATAGTTCAGGAAGAGACTCTTGAAGGTAGGTAGAGGGGTATTCAAGCCATCCACTATATGCAGCACAGAAGCGCAGGTAACATTGATCACAACTGTCTCACAGATGCTGCACCCTCACTTACACCCATCATTTCATTTAGATTTTAAAATTACTACAAAAGGAAAATCAAAGAATCAATGAGAGCCATAGATACATAATTTTATGCTCAATAAAAGAGAGTTTTTATAAAAAAAGATTTATAATTGCCAAACAATAGATCAGAATATTCCTGTGGGGGAGATGAGTTCCCATTACTGGAAATGGTGAAGCAGAACTTCAGTGACTATCTGGTTGAGATGAGTAGTCAAGTCCCAGAAGGGTTTTTTATTATTTTATTTTATTTTACTTTACTTTTTTTATTAGAAGTTTATAGAAATACAGTTGAGAGGGAAAGAATATCAAAACAGTAGCAATCAATGTATATAAACTTTGTTATCCAGGGGGGTAATGCCAAAACATGGATGACCACCTTGGATTTTACCTGTCGCAGTTTCCCCCAGAAGAACTCATGTGTTAAATGGGTATCTTGTGGAGGAATGACATCGGCTTCTGGGATGGTTCCCCCATCTTCCCAATCTCCAGACTCCTATGAGTTCTTCATATGCCCTCCCCCCTCCCCATCCTCCTCCCCACACCTCCAAGCATCCTAGAGAGCCATCCCCCTATGTTTCAGAGTTTCAGAATAACTCTGAAAGTCATTCTATTTGAAGTTTTGTTAGGTTAGCTACCTGCCCTACTGCTTCCCCATATATGCTAGATTCAACAGATTAGAGAAACCATTCGGCCCTTGAGTCTCTGAGATTGGGAGACTTCACAAAGCAAAATTCTATCCATCTCCATCCATTTGATTTCAAAAGCCATAATATCGTCCTCTCTAATGGCCGAGTAGTATTCCATTGTATATATGTACCAAAGTTTTTGTATCCACTCGTCAAGTGAGGGGCATTGGGTTGGTTCCATAGTCTAGCTATAGTAAATTGAGCTGCTATAAATATTGAGGAAGCCACATCACTATAATACACTAATTCTAAATCTTTTGGGAAAATTCCCAGGAATGGGATAGCTGGGTCGTAAGGTGGTTCCATCCTTAATTTTTTGAGGATTCTCCATACAGCTTTCCATAGTGGCTGAACCAGTTTGCAGTCCCACCAGCAATGTAACAGTGTTCCTCTTTTCCCACAGCCCCTCCAGCATCTGTTGTTGTTTGTATTCTTCGTTTTTGCCACTCTAACAGGAATGAGGTGGTATCTCATTGAAGTTTTGATTTGCATTTCCCTTATAGCTAATGATGTAGAGCATTTTCTCATATATTTGTGGGCTTTCTGGACTTCCACTGGAGAGAAGTTCCTTTTGAGTTCTTTAGCCCATTTATTGATTGGATTATTTGTGAGTTTGGACTTTAGTTTCTTTAGTTCCCTCTATATTCTGGATATTAGCCCTCTGTCCAAGGTGTAGCAGGCAAAAGTTTTCTCCCATTCTGTAGGTTCTCTCTTGATGCTCTTGACTAGATCTTTAGCTGTGCAGAAACTTTTTAGTTTAATTGCATCCCATTCATTTATTCTTGATTTTACAGCATGAGCCAAAGGAGTTTTGTTAAGGAAGTAGCTGCCAACTCCTATAAGCTGTAGTGTTGACCCTACTTCTTTTTCTAGTAAATTTAAAGTTGTAGGCTTAATATCCAGGTCTTTGATGCATTTTGATTTAATTTTTGTGCAGGGCAAAAGATAAGGATCCAGCTTCAGTTATCTACAAATGGCAGTCCAGTTTGTCCAACACCATTTGTTGAACAGGCTATCTTTCTTCCAGACTATGCTTTTGCCCCCTTTGTCAAATATCAAATAGTTAAGGATATGGGGGTTTGTCTCAGGATCTTCTATTCAGTTCCACTGGTCTTCGGTTCTGTTTTGATACCAATACCATGCTGTTTTTGCTACTACAGCTCTGTAATATAATTTCAGGTCAGGGATTGAGATACCCCCTATTTCTTCCTTTCTATAGAGTAATGTTTTGGCTCGTCTGGGTCTCCTGTTATTCCATATGCACTTGAGAATCGCTTTATCTATATCTCTGAAAAATGCCACAGGTATCTTGATGGGGTTTGCATTGAATCTGTAAAGGACTTTGGGTAGAATGACCATCTTTATTATATTGATTCTGCCTAACCATGAGCATGGAATGTTTTTCCATCTACTCAGGTCTCCAGAAGGGCTTTATAAATTGGCCTTCAGGCCTCTTTACCATTCATCAGGTTCTGAGATACTGCAGTAGGTGCCAAGATGAATAACAGACACCTGAACAAGATACTGTGTGGAAGAAAAGTTAAAAGACAAAGATATCGTTCCAAAGGCAAAGACTTGACAGATCACAATTTTCAGTTGTATTTTATATGTATATGAAGAGACAGCACTCAATAACCTAATAATACCTAATTTTTAAACCTATAGGGTTTTATTTTATTGCAAAAGATCTCTTCAGGTAATTAATCTACTTATAGGAAAGTTAATCTGAAGCCCCGTGTTTTTCTGCAGGAGAGTCTAATTAAGTACTGTAGGTCCTAAAGTTTCTAGAAAGGCTTTCAAAAGCAAAGGAGCTTATACTATGTTTTTATATTCATTTTAGATCAAACAACTTTTTTTCTAAGCTTACCGCAAATCATTTGCATATAGTTTTTGTCTTAAAATTAATTGAAAGTGAAGACCTTTTATGTTTTGCCATATTTATTTAAGGTCTAAAGTGCTCAGGCATAATTTTCTCATGGCCTCTCCTCATTTTACAGATCCCATAAAATCTTTCTCTTCTTTCTTTTCTATTTTTCTCATTTATCTCATTTCATTTTCCGTCTCCTTACACACAGTGCATCTAGTTACACACAATTCTGTAAATATTATTTTGTATCTAGTTGTAGATTATAAGGGGAAAAGCTCATATTTACATTGAGCTTTATCTCTTTTCATTGATCTTAGTCATTGTTCAATGGTCCAGAAATCTCTGGAGATTCCCCCAGACATTTTCTGTGAAGTCTAACATAATAATATCAAGATATTATTTGCATTTTTCACTCTCATGAGTGTACAATGAAGTTTTCACTGGCTACATAATGTTTGATCACTCTCATGTTAACCTGACATGCATTTATTATTGTTATTTTAGTGAATAACAAGTTTTAAATATTTTATAATATCTAAAATGTTAAATTTTAATAGATATATCACATATACAATAATTCTTTGAGATCTTCAGTCATTTATATGAGTTCCTAAGACCAAATATGTAAGTAACAGCTGTGGAGAAATGATATATATATCTGAGGAGAAGATGGTATTGCTCCATGGGTTTTATAGAGATTTTTGAGAGAATTTTATTTGCCATAATGATTGGGGAGCACCACTGGTATTTGATATCTGAGGACTGGGGACACCTAATGCCTTTAAAAGCATCAGATAGCCTTGCATAATAAAAATTGTCCTATGTGTTGCATGACTATTTATAGACGTTAATATGGTTTTTAAATCTGTTTTGTATTTAGATTGCCTCCTAAAATATGTATGACTTAGTCATTGGGAATGGCTGCCATTTTGCACAGTTTACAAAGAATATAGTTTGGCATTCCAGGTGTTTCATGGACTGGTTCCCATCATTTCTCTGAAGTCTTCTACCATTCACTCATTGCTCACTGTGCCCAGCATCTGAGGTCTAGGTTGTTTCCTCTTTCTGGATCACTTTTCTGCAGATACCCACTTGCCTTCTACCTCACTCCCTTCAGTACTTTGCCCAACCCTTATCTTCTCAATGAGAACTACCCCAATCACCTAATTAAATCTCTAAACTCTTCCTCCTCACACTTCAAACTCCTTATCCTACTCTTTTTGTTTGTTTTCTGTTAACATGTATTGTTCTCTAGCATATAATACAATCTATTAATTACGTTCAGTATTTATTCTTCTCTAGCATATAATACGATCTACTTATTAATTATGTTCAATATTTATTCTCCTTTTCTCCTCCCGTCTAAAGTAAATTCCAGGAAAGCAGAGACCTTTTTTGTTCATGTGGCCTGGCACGTAGTATGCACTCGATACATATTTGTTTAACAAATCAGTGTATGATTTTATTGTAAGTAGCTTTCTATTTAGTCCTCCTTTGTAATAGAATTCAGGCATTATATTAAATTTTAAAATCATGTATGGGTGGGGCTGGAGCAGTGGCTCAGGGGTTATGGCACTTGCCTGGCATGCGCCAGGATGTGGGTTTGAACCCCAGCACCACGTACACAGCAAAGTGTCGAGCGACAAAAGTCAAATGAAAAACTAAAATAAAATTGATTCTCTCTCTGTCTCTCTCTATTTAAAAAAAAATCGTGTATATGTCAGTTTTATTTAAGGATGAGAAAGAGGCCATTACAAAATTTTCATTATGAAAAAAATGTATTAGAGCTGCAACCTTAGGGTGTCAATTTTCCTGCCACAGTGAAACCTGCTTATGACAGAAAAAAGAAGCCATTTTATTATTACTTTTGTTATTGCTCAGTTCCAGAATCAGACCCAGTGGGGACCTAGTGAAGAGTGTCAGCTAAAGTACTACTACCAATCAGATGTTTAAAATATGTTTAGGTCAGTCAATGAAAAAGACCAAGGTCAAAGTTCCATCTTCAGAGGTAAGAGGAGGATTGGAAGATGTCTTCAACATACCTTGTTTTTTGTTCCAATGGACCCTATGGGATTTCCTCAACTATAACATTGTTATATGTCATGATTGAAATTCCAGTTTGCAGAAAGGACAGATGGCAACCTCAATTATGATTTTATAAAAAGATTAAAATATAGTCATTTCAAACTGTAGCAACCAAAGAGCTTAATTTATGCAAGGTAGGCCCGAAATAAAAGACCCTCATGGATATGAATTGTTTTTCACATCACCAGAAGCCTCTGGTAACAAAAATGTGGTCCCTGGTCCCCCTCTATCACCCCACACTTTTATAACACATCACATCCAGCAAATGGCACCATTTATCAGCAGCAACATGACCCAGCAAACAAAGCCCACCACTGATGAATCAAGATTAACTCTCTTGAGAGCAAGAATATCACTCAATATCTTTTGAGTGACTCTAATGCCCAAACCAATAGTTTGGACAAGCTGAAGTCATCCACTTGCCATAAAACAGGTAGCAAGTAAATAGAAGCAGTGCACTCTTTCCCACAGTTCCTTATCAATATGTCAGTGTTGTGACCTCAGTGAGCAAGGACTAGGAGTATTAGCCACTCACTGCACCCTGTTTAATCCTTGGTGCTATTTTAAAGGTTGCCAGAAAAGAAGCCCACTAGAGTCTGATGTTTCTTTTATTCTTGTAGGAATGTTTATTCATCTTACACTTTAAAATCTGTTATAGAGTCAGCTTTATGACATAGGCTGAGTCTCTGGAAGATTTTTTCTTTTTGTATTAATAGTATAAAGGAAAGAACTAGTCTCTAGGGTTTAACTAGATTACAGAAATGCCCCAGAACTAAAAAAATAGTTTTAAGTATCTAATTTATAGTGTTTATGTTACACATATCTGGATTTTTATGTTATAGAGACCTTATCAAAGAGTTATACAAATAGATTTCAATGAAATATTCCTGATGATAAAACAATAAAGTCTACTTTTTTATGTGGTTGTCCTTCATTTCTAAAAGTGCTGGTGATAGAGATGTACAATCACTATAGATCACAAGGGTCACCTCCACTGGGATGAAGTCTCCGCCTCCAATTCCCTTTCCTATCCTAGAGTTATAGAACAACGTGCTTCTTTCTCATTGCTCCCTTTGCACTTTCCACTTATCTTTATTACAGCACTTACAACCATGTATTATAATTGTGTTTACATGTCTATCCTGCCCACTAAATTGTGCGTGCCTTGAGAGCTTGACTATGTCTTAATCATACTTATCATTCTGGGGTGAGCAGAGCAGACACTTTATAAGTAATGAATGCTTCAAAAGGCATTCCTATTTCTCTCTAGAAAATTGTCAACATGTTCTCCAGGAAGGCTAAGATTCTCTTCCAGCTGTTACTGTGGACAAACCAAACACCTCCACAGCTCCTACCACCCAGCACTGCTGAAATTTCTATCTTCCTTCCCCACCAAATCCTCCAGTGTCTTACATTGCTAGAAGAGGGATGGGTGCTTTATATCCAGAGTTATACGGGTTAAGAGAGCTTGTTGGCACCCGTACATCTGCGATAGTCTTATGACAAAAAAGAGTGAGAGGAAGATGAGATTATATTATATTCTATACTATATTTTCATTCATTTAACCAAAAACTGACAGAAACAATATACACTTCAACTTTGGATGTTGCCTTCATTTCTTGAACTTTTGACCGTATGGTTTTGAACAAAAACATTTAAGGGGACAGTTTTGAATCACTGTCTGGAGTTTTGCAGAAAAAATACACTTTATACATCAACACCACATCCCACATGAATCCCACAACTCAGGTACTTTCAACAAACACAGCAGCCTATCCCAGAGTCTAAATGGAATGATAGAAGGATAAAAGGATAAAAGGAATAATGAAGAGATAATTAATGGTTAGGTCCATTACTGGTATTTTTCTAATTGTTTTTCTTTTTTAAGTGGCAAATAATCGAGCCTGCAAAATTTAGGAACTGAAAAGCCAGTCATTTAAAACATCACGTAGCAAGCCAGATAAGCACATTAACTATGTGTAGCCATTTCTTTAAAATAAAACTAAAGTATATACTTTTTAGTGTTTAGTTTATGGAATCTGATATTCTCTATTTACTATTATTTTGGTTGAAATTGCTGTTGATTTTTAATTTCCCTTGATCACACAGTAGCAGAAGGATACTCTAAATTAGTGAAAAGTAACAGTGTGTAACTACTTAATGTTGGCATCCATTACTTATACTGAAAAAAGATAACATTTTAAAAGGAAAAGATGAATGCAGATGAAACATAAAATTCTTGCTCTCTTTTTACCTAAATTTTCCTCTTTGTCAGATTCTAGAATTATCCAGCCTAAATACCTAGTTGTTATACTTGAGAGGTCACATTAGCTTGCTCATTATTGACATCTGTAAATCCTGTTGACACTACCTTCAAAATATATCCAGAATGCAACCGCTTTCCACCACTAGATTATTGCAATAGGCTCCTGACTTTCTCCCTACCTCTTCCAGTGCCCTGTATCTACCACATCTTCAACTCACAGCCATCAGATCATATCACTTGGCAACTCATCCCCCGCACCCAACAGCTTCCTCTCTCACTTGGAGTGAAAGTCAAGTCCTTTCAAAGGCCTACCATTCTCCTCTTACCTCTTTGTCATCTACCTACACCCACACCCATCCATTCCTCCAATCACATACTAGCTCCTGGATATTACTAAAACACAAAGCACAGCCACTTCTCTGGCCCTTCCATGATCTGGTCCTCTGGCAAACCCAAGACTCACTCTCACTTCCTTCATTTCTTTGCCTATATATCATTTTCTCAGAATGACCTTACCTCCAGCCCTTTTGAAAATTTTATATCCAAACCAGCATTCCCCAGTACCTTTCCATTATTATTTTTCTCCATAGTACTTATCACCTAAACCACTGTAAAATTATTCATTGCCTCCTCCTTCTTCAATGTAAATTTCATGGAGTCAGGGATTTTTTAAAAAATTGTTTACACACTGCTGACACTCTAATACATAGAATCCTGCCTTGTAGATGGTAATCTATAAATATTGGTGGATAAATACATGAATCTAGGGTTAAAATGGCATGACTTTTCCTATGTATATAGCCTACTAACTACAAAAGGATAACAATTAGGAAGACCTTGCCTAGACATTTACATTTAAATATATTTGAAACTCTTTGAGCCTGCCTTTTCATGCTTGTATCAGAATTTTGTAGAAGAAAATAAAGTTACTGATCTTCTAAATAAAACAGATTACAATATGTTTAAATGAAGAAAATATTTTTTTTGAACGCTATCTTTCATAGTTTGTGTGTGAGTTGGAAGTGAGGGTGGTTCAGGTACGTAA
Source organism: Aplodontia rufa (assembly GCA_004027875.1). NCBI lineage: Eukaryota > Metazoa > Chordata > Mammalia > Rodentia > Aplodontiidae > Aplodontia > Aplodontia rufa. The sequence goes on from PVKS010012431.1 coordinate 35,817, forward strand.
ACGCAAGAAAAATGAAGAAAGCAGGGGAAAAGATCGTAGAGATGTTAAGCCAGAAGTGAAATCTTCACCAAACCTTGAAGACTTCTAGTTCCCTGTTCTTTGCTCAAAATTATTCCCAAGACCCAAAAGTGGGAATACTACCAAAATGTTAAATTAGACAATTATCCCAGGGTATATGAGCCCACTGAACTTATGCACACATATTGAATCTGTTTTTAATATAAAATTAATGAATTAAAGGTGAGTCAAAGTTTGTCCAGTTCATTTTAAGGATTACACTATGGAAAATAAATAACACTGTTGTACAGGAATACATATACAGCTTATCTGTCACTGATAGCTAATACATTGCTACCCATTAAAGTTTAATTGAAAATCTTCGATGATATTTAAGCTTTCGTGTGAGTGTAAACTACTGTGAATACAATTCACAATGCATTTAAAACAATTATTCTTTATCATTAAAGTTAATAATATGCACATTAACCTCTTGTGTAGTCTAAATCAATATTGTAGTTTAAAAGATATGACCTCTGGACAGCTTTGTCTAAATATTGATTTCATTGTCATTTGTATAAGGTATCAAACAAATTACATGCTGCACTAATATCATTAATGCTGCCCCCACAGAGCTTCTGACTTTATGGGTTCTTGCAATACGGGACATGACATTAAAAAAATATTGAGAACATTGCAAAACTTAATTGTCAAAAGGATGAGATTTGACTGGAAGAGCAGAGTTGCTGCAAATAGATGATAAATAGAATTCTTTATTTTCAGTGAACAGAAAAAAAACTGCTCTTAACATGCAGATTGGTTGTTGATGTTAAGTTTCAAATGGCAGAATTTTTTTCTGCCTTGGAGGTTCTAATTTACTTCTTATGATTCCATAGATAACTCAGGAGAAAGTAAGTCAGCTTTAGATTAAAATGTTGTAATTCTGCAATAATAGCAGTTTTCTCAAAATAAACTTGCTTATAAATTCCTGTTGCGACTTACTAGTTAATCAGATGGGTTGAAAAATATATGCATAAGATTAAAGGAGCCAAACGATTCAAATAGTCATTATAGAATTAAATAAAAACTGATTTAGGGATGGACATACATCAGATTCTCTCTCATTATAGTATTATTTTGTAAAATAAATGCAAATTGAAATTTCAGCTATATAATTTGGTCTGTTTCACTTTCTCCAGGTTCTGAATTGCTGTGACTCATAATGATTGCTAACATCTTCTAAGTACATTTAACTCTATTTTGATGGGTTGTTTTATTTTTAAAATTTTACTTAGCTTTTTTTTTTAATATAAAACTTCTGAAAAAGAAACACAGTCATGATCATGACATTGTGAATGATGGGTGCTAAATTATACTAAAAGTGTTCACCCAAAATCTCTTGTAGGTAAAAGTGATCCATTTTGTGTAGTAGAACTGAACAATGATAGGCTGCTAACACATACTGTCTACAAAAATCTCAGTCCTGAGTGGAACAAAATCTTCACATTGTAAGTAGCCATTACCTTGAGCTTATTTCAGAACTGGTGTGAAATTATATTTCTTTTTAAGTATGCGTGTGTGTGTGTGTGTTCTTCACTGATTCATAACTCAGTGTATTTGATGTGCCTCTGCTAACAACTATGAATTTCTTAACTTCCTACCTTCCTGAACATGACATTCTCTTGTTTTGTTCCATTTTCACATTTTTTAAACTGAGTGCTTTATATGATTGTTTTTTATATGACTTCACGAAAACATTCCTCTCATCAACAGAATCGCCATACTGCTTCTTCCTTTTGTACTTTCTATTGAAATTCTTCCCAATCACATTGACACCAAGGAGGACAAAGCTCTATTTGTTCCATTGCTGAAATCAGCAAACAATCTGGTCACGAATTCGGCAGATGCTTTAGTTTTGATTTGTTTCATTTTAGCACAATAAGAATATTAAGCATTGTCCTAGATACCAAAACACGCTGTGAGTTATTTTTTCTCTTGTTTTAAAAAGTTTGGAAATCTTTTCAATTGTGCACTGTAAAAGCTGCCGATGTTACACTATAGTATCTCCTAGGTTATTTTTAAATTGGACTTTAGAAATTAACTCCAAACAAAAGAATTCTCACCAAACATAAGTACTGCATAAAGTTTTCTAACATAGTTTTATTTTGCACATGAAAAAGTGCCAAATTCTTCATTAATTCCCTATAATGCCTCTCCATAAGAGCCAGTAACTAATCAGCTTTAATTATCTGACCAATTTATTTTTAAGGAATTCCCCATTTTTATAAAAGATGAAAGCCTGGTCAGGAGACTTACACTCCTAAGAAGTTGTGGAGAGTGTTTTTCTCTGGAATGCATAATTAAATGAATAGGTTTGATTATTATCAAAGCCATTAATTGATTGTGCCCTGATAAAGCCTCTTCTCACATGTGGTCGCAGTTTTTCAGTAATGAATATATTCATTTGTTTTATTTTCTCTTAATTCATGTTTTCTTAGTTAACAGTTTGATCAAAGAATAAATGCTATCAACAATTTGTGCTTATTTTTCCAGAAACAAAGATATGAAGAGCTCACACAGTTGTTTATTAACATACGTTGTCTCTGGAACATAATGGAACATTACTTAATTTCTAAATTCCAGGGTGGTACAATTGCTATAAATGTTACATTTTCTCCATTCTGTTTTCTGTCTGGTTTTTTTTTCCCCCACTTTGAACCTAACAGAAGCTAAGTCAATGTTTTGGTGAGAGCTGTAAACAAAAAAGAGATATCCTATTATTATAAAAATCAATAGTTCTAAAAAGTAAATGTGACTCTTGCTGATTTCAAACAATGATGTTTTATGTGGGGGAAATATGATTTATTGGTATAATATGAATATGGAAAAATCTAAAACAAAAGGCCACTTATTAATTTTTTAATAACTTATTCTTTACTCATTTGATGGAAAATTATTATATTTAGTTGCAAAAAAATTATAACCTTAAATTACAGTGGTCTTCAAAGTTTTAGATAATAGAACCATCACTGTAGTCAACTGGGGTGCATTATGGGAAATTTTGTCAGATACCAAGCTACCCTGTATGTGTGTATGCAAATAACACACATACAAATATACACATACAAAATTAGGTGGGACTCTGAATTTTCAAAACCATTCTACTTCTCGTTTCCCACTAATGAAGTCTTCTTTTTTTTCTCACATATTTATTATGCAGCAACATTAAAGATATTCATTCAGTTCTTGAAGTGACAGTTTATGACGAAGATCGGGATCGAAGTGCTGACTTTCTGGGCAAAGTTGCTATACCATTGCTGTCTGTAAGTTTTATTCACCTGACACACTGTTCTGTGTTGCTTTTGCTCATGGAAAAAAAAAAAAAAAACCTCAGCTCTGTGTCTGTCATTTCTCAACCAAAGTCTGTAATAAGAACACTAAAAATTTTAACATACTCAATTCACGGCCATGTTGAATCCCATGATAGTTAATTTTTCCTGACAGACTTGATCCTGGTAATGAACAGGTACTTGTCAGAATTGCCACAGTTGTTTTGGGTTCTCTGTCAGTTTCAGCAGCTGGGGGTCAAAGGTCACCGAGGGAGTGTATTCAGTGGAGACCGCGAGACAGACGGCTGTCATGTCCTTTTCCCGCAGATTCAAAATGGTGAACAGAAAGCCTACGTCTTGAAAAACAAGCAGCTGACAGGGCCAACAAAGGGGGTCATCTATCTTGAAATAGATGTGATTTTTAATGCTGTAAGTCTTAACTTTGGCTTTTTTGTACTGCTAAAGAGTTCAGTTTCATGAAAGCTTTTGTTCCTGATTTGTAGAGAATTTCTGTCATTCCTCATTTTCTCTAAACCTTGATGTATCCTGGAGAATACGCTTCTGCCACTGCCTGGCACACCCAGGCTTTCTGTTGTATTGGCGACTGCTGCTGCGGTTGTGCTCTGGCCGCTTCCTGCCTGCCTAAGCGAGGGAAGTGCATGCATGTGCAACTGTATACATTTATATTTTATGAGCACAGCAGCCAGGACTTTGAAACTTAAAAAATGATTGCAAATTGAACTGCGTGAAAAACTTATAAACATTTGTAATATATTAATCCATAACAGACACATGTGTTGATGTATAGGTGAAAGCCAGCTTACGAACATTAATACCCAAAGAACAGAAGTACATTGAAGAGGAAAACAGACTCTCTAAACAGGTAAAAAGCAAGGAAAGATTAATCCCTCTGGGAAGACCTATTATATCTGAGAAACATCTAAGTAAATTCAAATAAATTTTGGAGGTATGGAGGGGGGAAGATGATGGAATTTTTGATCATCTATTTATTAAAAATGACTTTTTCCTTTCTTTCTTTTACTCTCTTCCTTCCTTTCTTTAAAAGATCAACAAGGACAATACCAAACTAATACATTGATTAGGGGTGGTCAGAAAGGACAAGGGATACTGTAGGTGCTGCCTATAATGGATATGTAGTCATACTTTAGCAAAAGAACGATCTTTTAAAACAAATACAATTTGATTGCCATGGAGTGTGTAAATAAGAATGCTGAAAGCTGAGGTTCAAATATGTGTGCAGACCACCCACAGGTATGATGCAGGTGTGTGTAAAGTGAGCGGAATAAAGCTCTTCCCTCTAATCCAATGAGGGGGCTCTGTCATTTAAGGGAAACCTTCCTGTTAATTAGATTTTAACTACGATCTTTTAGAAGTCAACTTTCATTGTCAATTTTAGCTAGGAAAATAGAAAATCAGGAAATCTGATTTTTGTATCATGAAACTATAAATGAAGCTTGATATCTATCAATTATATTTTTGAATTTGGTTTGATATAAAGTTAAGAGAACGTGCTAAGCTACCCCTTTTACAAAATGCTTACATCCAATTACAAAGCTAAAATAAACTGCATTTATTATGGCTATAAAGTTTACCGAACTTATTTGCACCTTGAAATATTTAATTTTCCATGCCATTAGAGACCTAAAAATATTTTATTCTTAATCTAAGAAATTGACCCAAAACAGTGAGATCTTTGCACGTTTAAAGACAATATGTGTGCTACAAATGCAGTATCTTTCTAAAGAAGAATACAGACTACATTTCTCCACAATGATAGATAAAAATAATAAAAGTTGTTCTTAAAGGAAGGTGAAACAAACAGGGAGACACTTTTTGCTGCCTGATTAGAATTTCAATTTTAGCAACTTGCTAAACCTGGTATGAACGTACTTGCATCTGTATTTACACATATATACTTTTGCTGTATTACCTCAGTGAACTTTAACATAGCTACTTTTTTAAAATACCGGATCAGTACTGAAGTATATTTGGAGTAGCAAAGTATTAACATGAAGATATGATTCTTCTAACCATTGAGATACCTGTATGTAACTGTTCAAACCATTATATAGCATTTGAACTATTTTTTTAATATTGAAGTCATACTATAGTTTTAAATTTAAATTATATTAATTCTCTTACAACTTTTAAATATAAGATTTTGTGAAGCACTTAATATACATTTTTTGAAATCAAAATTATGAAAAATAAGAAATGAAAATATAGGTTACATTTAATGTGAGAGAGAGATTCCTTAACAGAGAACATGCTCGTGAGAAAGAAAGAAATCTTATAAAAACGGTGAAAATATTTTGTTTTCAATAATAAGCAATACTTGACAGATTTTTCTCTAAGATTCTGAAGAAAAACATTCTAAAATATTCAATTCACTTTGAAATATATTGAAATTAAAATGTTTAATGAAAAAACCACAGTAAGATTCAAGAGCTTAATAAAGTTATTCAATAAATAGCAATTTTTTAAAAATCTGTTAGAATTTTGTCTTGTGGGGAAAAAAAAGTCCAATCTACATGGTAGCATTATTTTTTAAAATATATTTAGTTAAGAAGTTGCTCTTAACAGGTCAGTTCTTTCCGTTTTCTCCAAAAATACTTCTTTTTCCTTAGCTTGTGAGCCAGATTGCTTGGTATGTTCTTATGGCTTTATTAACTTTCTGAATCCTTTTAAAATTACAATAAACTTGAAGCATTTTGCAGTATATCTGATCATTTTTCACTTGCAAATCCTAATAATTTATTTCATTTTCCTTACAGCTGCTACTGAGAAACTTCATCAGAACGAAACGCTGTGTCATGGTGCTGGTGAATGCTGCATACTACATTAACAGTTGCTTTGACTGGGATTCACCCCCAAGGAGTCTCGCTGCTTTTGTGGTATGATCATACTGTATTACTTACATTGTTATTCATTAAATTCAGTAATCATAGCTGCATGTTTCTGTGGCTATAGTAACAGTTATGTTGATGTGGCCATTTTAAAACTCCTATTTTAAGACTTGACTGGACAGATTTGCCGTGGGCAGGAACCTGATGGATTGTTCAAGGTCTGAGTCCAAGAATACACCCCCCACCCCAGATTTCCGGAAAGCAAGACATCTCAGCCAATGTATAATTTTCTCTGTGACAGTTAAAAAGTGAAATTTTGCATGTTGCATAATTCCAGATCCCAATAGGAGAGCCAAGAAAAGTCCTCAGTGTGAAAAATAATAATAGTAATAATCTTGACCATCCCCAAATCGATTTTATTCCTTCTATAGCTTTTTCCCCTAAATATGATCATCATTGGCAGCAGAATTGGTAGTGTGTAACGCTTTACTATGTGAATCAACTGGAAGTGGATGTGACCTATTTAAGAGATCTTTTATTATTTCTGAGATTTCCAGTTTTTAAAAAGCCACAAGTGAGCACTTGATCCATCCAGATAGTTTTCTAACAGTGTTCATCTGGTGGCCTTTCTGATTATTTTAACAGTGCTGATGAGACCAACTGGCAAAGCCAAAAAATCCAAAAAGATACATTCCTCTGTGTTTTAGCTGGGATTTCTGCTCTCACGTTATTTTTGCTTATTCAGGATTTCAGTTTGAAGTTTAAGTGGAGTCTGTCTTTTGAAATCCTTTATTTTATTTTCATGTTTGTTAGAATATAAGTACCTTATGTTTCCTTATAGTTGCCAGTTTCGCAAAATACGACTTTATTATGAGGGCTTACAAGAAGAGCCTTAATTATAGTAACAAATCAACATTTTAGTATTACCATTCAAATGAATGTATGCACATCTGTTTAGGACTTTGAGCTCTGTCCTTCAGGCCTTGTATGAGACTTTCATTAATGTCTGAGCACATGAACAAAGAGTGTGTATGTCCTTTTGTGTTGTAAGTAACCAGAAAGTTAGGCAGCCTGCTTCCCATAGACATGTTGTTGTCTCCTTAAAGAAAGTGACTGTCATCATCATCAAGTTTTAGAGAAAAAACTAAAAACAAAAAGCTCCCTTTCTCAATACTCTTTTAGTAGCTCTCTCACATAATAAATATATCAGGGTACGTTTGAACAAACTTTATTCTGATTTTTCACTAGAATTGAGGCACTTTGAGGTTAATGAGAAAAAATGATACTGAGTTTCTATGTATATTTTATATCATTACTTCCAGGTTCTATAAAGCCTTATAACTGCAATAAAATTCTACTGAAAAGGTCATGCTGCCATTTTTGATTCACTCCTTCCAAAGTCATTCTCCAGAGCTGTTTGTGAAATTTGAACACAGAGAAACGTATATAATTATATCATTTGTTCAGGAACCCTTATTCTGAGATCTTTGGCATTACATTGTGCTGCGTAAGTCTTCATAAACTTGTGGCTTCCTGAGTGCACTCGTGTAAAATGAATTCAAGATGGCAGCCCCTTTTCACATTTTTTTTCTGATTTAAAAAAAATGAAATTCTGAGAAATTTATAGTACATAATAATATGATACTAATGATTTCACTGAAGGGGGGCAAACTTCACTATGGAAGAAATGTGAAACTGTCTCTTAGCTGGTGGTCAGTTTGTAACAGATTCAATCCTATGAAACACCAGCTGGGTGCAATAGCCTGGCACAAAGAGCAGAACAGGCACAATAAAGGTAGGAAAAGGGCCTGCTGGCACTGAGAGTTGAAAAAGGAGGCTACAAGCGACAATGTGAACACACATTAAGATTATTTTGAGAAGAAACAATAATGTTAACAGTTTCATTGAAAACTAAGTGCTAAATCAGATTCCTTTGAATGTGATTTAAACAATGAGTAGCATGACCAAGTTTTATTGATTTAGATTTCAACTGGGAGTTCCACAGGAATGGGCACCCTGGTATTTTTTTGTTGTTGTTTTTGTCCTGATACTCCAGCATCACCTGCAAAGTGTCTAGCAGTTACTAATATCCCAACGTAAATACTTTACTAAATCAATTGGCCAATCCCAATGAACCAATCAGCTAATATGAATATTTATCTTATATGGAGAAACTCATTTACCAGGCAGATAAGAATTTGATCTAATAAAGCTAGTTATTAAATCATGATAGATACAACTTAATACTGTTGTAGCCATTTTCCTGTAGTTTCCATTTGAATTCTAAATTATTTCATAATCCTTTATTAATGTCTAACCCCAGATTAAGTTCTGATATTAAAGATTTTTATATAACAAGAACTAATATTTATTAAGCACTTACTATATGCCAAGGAACCACTTTTCACATATTAACAATTGAAAATGCCTTCATGCATTAATGAATTTAATATTCCCAACAACCTTCTGATATCATTAGATACTTAGATATTATTATTATTTTCCCCGTGTACAGAGGCACAGGAAAGTTAATTACCTTGCCCAAGGTCACACAGTAGCTATTATTTCTTCTCTAAAAGAGCCTTTAAAGTATATACCTTATAATTTTAATATCATAAAAGTTCAAAACTGTTATGAGATTTTTATTCGTCTTATAGATATTAAATGATGTATTTAAAAAAGAAATTTTCAAAGATCTCATTACCTAACTGGAGCCTTTCTAGGCCAGTTTATTGAAAAGAATTGCTTTTCATTAGGAGAAGAGTATGAGCAGCACCCCATTGTTGCAAACATATTGTTCCCGTCATACCCTGTGGATGGATCATGGGTCTATTATTATAATATTGGTTCCACTTGGCCCAGTTTTTCATAAATGCAGCTGCTTCGTGGAGCACATGCATTTGTACGATTATGCAACTTGGTTTTAGGCCCAGATCAAACTTTCTAATGTGTCTCTTTTCTTTTCTATTCTGTTTTATTTTTCTTTTCTGATTTACTCTCCAAAAATAAATGTAGAATAATGAAGTCAAAATGGAAAAACATTCATTTTTGTGTCCCAGTGTCAACGAACGTGGAAAGCTAAAGAAATGTAGATGCAGGGCAGCTGCAGCCCCCACAGCACTACCTGTGTTCTGTGAGGAGGGTTTGAAGCCCCGTGATGGCAGCCGAAGCTGAAATCGGCCTAGAAAGGGAGGGAAAGAGAAGCAGATTTGTTTCTGGGAATGGCCTTGCTTTGAGTGCTGCACATTGGGTTTTAAATATTGCTGTGAATATCGTCTACCTAAGAGTGAACACAAGCATGAGCCGAGTAGAAGGCGCTGCTTGTCTCTGGGAATCATCTACTGTAGACGTGGAAATGTCTCATAAATTGGGCCTAATTTTCATCAGGCTCTTGACCAGACATTTGTGTTCTTGTGGATGTCAGTGGGTGCAAAATGGGGGGAAAAAAAAGAAAAAGAGTGTACATTCTCTCTTTTCAGTACTGTCATTTCTCACTGTAATGAGCACAAAAATAATTGGACAACTGAGCTATCAGTAAAAGGACACACTTCAGTGTGCGTCAAAGAATTATTTTACAGGACAAACTTTAATCTTTAAATGTGATTGTAGATAATTTGTGGTACCATCTGTCCATTTGGAATTGTTTTAGCCTTTTCTGTCGTTATACAGTAAGTGCCGCTGTGTTTAACATTAACATTTGATATTTTACACATTTAATTTCTGTTCTGCTGTGTGGTCCTTGGGGAATGGAGCGCTAGTGCTACATGAGAGAGACAAAGTATTGATCAGTTAACATTTCAGCTACATTTATGTATGTCGCAAAATTAATGAAAATGCCAGACAAAAATGTCAGAGTGCACAAAAAGGTAGAATTTAAATTTGGTACTTTAATGAAAAGTCTTAAGATGTGCATTATCAGAAATGTCCCCTTGCCTTTAAAGTCCAATCCCTAACAGAATAACTAAAGAGAGACACATATTTTACTTAGAGGAACAATGATCATGAATTATGAAGAGATACCAACTCCTCAAAGTACCTTGTGTTCCAAAATGGCATGTTTGAATATTTAACTGTTAGTCATGAAATATTTTTGTTTCTGTTCGTACCTGTAGGGCTACTGGCTTCAAACCTCTGTCCTGACCAGCCTAGGAGGCAGGCTTCCTACTGAGATCTCCCCCTCAGTTTGCTTGGGGTCTGTGAGAGGGAGGGGACAGGAAGGGATGGAGGGAAAGAGAGAGAGAGAGAGAGAGAGAGAGAGAGAGAGAGAGAGGGAGGGAAAGACAGCAGGGAGAATTCCCTCTATACAATGCATGGAGGCCAGTCTGGTTCATTACTGGTTCCTTTCTTGGGTCCTTTTCAAATGGCTGGTTTTCGTTTGCTTCCAGATAATTTGTGCTCCACTTTCATTCAATTCCCATTTTAGTAAAGGATCACATTTGGGACAACAGCTATCCTCAGAAAAGCTTGGCCATTATGCAGGCAGAGAGAAAAACCAGGGACGACACATGCAAAGAATGACACAAGGCATCTCCTCGTAGCCAAATGATTTTTAAAAATGGAGGAAGCCCCAGGAAGGAGGAGGAACTGAGCTTACAGAGGCAAAGGGAATATAAAAGTGATCTGCAGACAATAGGCACTTCATTAGGGGTACTTCATTGTGTGCTTGCTGTATAGAAAGTCTGCTGCTACAAAACAACTTAGGTATTTTCCTAAAAGTTTTTAAAACCAAAAGAACGTGTTAAGTGGCCTTCATGATCAAGAACTAAAAACACATTGTTAAAAAGAAACATCACTATAAAAACAAAGACAATGTCTACATCACCTATAAATCAAGTCTTACTTTATATTAATGAATAATGAAGTGTAGGGCAATTATACTGGTCATATCAAAGATCCCTTTATGTTTATAACAAATTTCTATTTTAAAAATTTAACAGATATTAGTAATACTCCACCAAAAAAAAAAAGTATGTTTCAAGTTTATGGCAATTTTCAAATTATTTTCACAGGAGCCTTTTTTGTTGCTATTTATTATTTTTTTAAAGTTTGCAGAAAATTTTGAAATGTTCCAGATGTAATTTTTGTTCCTTTCCCCACAATAGAAAAACAGAAGGGCCCTGAAAATCAAAGAAACAAGTACTGCAGAAAAGCAGTGTACAATTGGTGTTTCTATCTTTGTACTCATGAGTTTTCCTAAAACTTTGTAAATTTTAACTTCTAAGCCCTTTTGCTCACCTTTCTTCATATTTATGCCTTTCCCTAACATAAATATTTAACACTAACACTTAATAGATGTCAACAAAAGGGCTTTACTAAACAACACTTTTAATTTAATTTATACAAGTTTTAAGCTACATTAAACATTTCCTACACAAATGTGCAAGTAATGAAAGAAGAAAAGCCTGAATAGAATTTCAGTGATTTAGAACATCATATATCTCCAAATTTGCCTGAAATTACTTTGATAGAGTCAAAAGCGTTGACACTTACAAGTGTCTAGTAATACAATTTTCAGTAAAACAATTCAAATGGCTGTTCTGGCATATCAAATTGATACCCAAAATATACCTTTTACTGAAATTCCTCTCAATTTCAGGAAAGATTTTTTTTTCAAACATTGTTCTAAATTACATGAGAAGTTTTAAATTAGGTTTTCCTAAACATTGCTTTTCACAAAACATTGCATATAAATTCTTGCAATTATATAAAATCTCACTTGAAAAGACCATAATTTGGAAGTGAGTTGAGTCTCAGGGTCAATCACTAATAGAAAGACAACTTTGAATCCTAGGAAATATGGCAAACCAGATGATAATGGAATAAAACATTTTCCTGATCCTTCCTGAGGAGTGATGCTGTAGTTCAGTTTGCATGCCTAATAATCATTTTTTTGTGTCTTTGTATGTTAAATATATATGCGGCACTTCCTTGCATCACCACTTCCTTCTCTTCAAATGATGGCAACACCCTTTTTTGTTTGTTTGTTTGTTTGTTTTAATAGATGTCAGCAAAAGGGCTTTCTTGTCTTTGGAGGGAGATAATCACATAAGCCACAGACTCTGGTACTCTCTGCAAAGCTTATTCCTAAATTTTATTTTATATTGACAATAAGAAGATTTTAGCTTGTTTTCTATGATCTCTGCTTTACCTCTGTTGTCTTCTGTGTGGGAAGTTGTAAGATGCTATAATTTGTGGAGGCTTTCTTTGGCAGGTGATTTGAGGAAAACAAAACTATTTCACTTTTTCCAAGGTATGAACATGGTCATGCTATATTGTATTCAAACATAAACCACAAATATTACCATCATAACCATGTGTGTCAGTCGGCTTTCTGTTACTGTGACAGAACACCTGAGGAAACATTTATTTTGACTCACAATTTCGGAAATGGCAGTCCATAGCCGCTTGGCTCTATTGTTTCTGGGCTGTGGTAAAGCAGAACATTGTGGTGAGGAGAATATAGCAAAGTAAAGTTGCCCACCACATGGTGGTCTGGAAGCAAAGAAAGAGGAAGGGAACCAAGACAAAATATAACCTTCAAGGACATACCTCCAAGATATGTCCAACCAGGCCCCACCTCCTAAGTTTCCACCACCTCCCAATAGTCCATTAGATTATACCCATGGATGGTTAATCCATTGATGAGGTTAGAGCCTTCAGGATACAATCATCTTCCAAAGGCCCCCACCTGTGAATACGGCTGCCTTGGGGATCAAGTCTTCAGTGTATGAACTTTCAGGGGACATTTCAGATCCATATCACAACACCATGATGCCATATTGAATTCAAGAATTTGCTTTCTCATGCACCTTAATGATGCATGCAGTGAAGGTCAAAGTGGTGGGGTGCATACAGTTTCCGTGCAGTCTTTTCCTGGCTGTATGGATGTTGCCCTTAACTGCCTCTTTGCATTACTTATCAGGTAGTTTCAGTCCTCAAGCCTTCATAAGATGCTTTAAATATGGTGTATGGTCCTTATTTTACAAATGAATTTACTAAGGATTAAAAAATTCATAAAATGAATCAAAGATGTCTGATTCTCTGTCCCCAGATTCAGGAGCTAGTGTTCATATCCTCTGAAGGATTTTCCATTTTAACTTTGATTTAAATTGTAAGGGACACATCTTACTGAGCAAAATAGTAAGCTATTTCCATATATTATTATGTAATGTAATGTATTTTGCAAAGGAAACCATTTAAAAGAGTAAAATTTGGTAAAGCAAGAGGAATAACTCTTTGAATGATTGTAAATTATAACAGAGGGGCAGTCATTAATACACTACATTCATTAGGTACATTCTACATGTAGGAAAATTCTACATGTTCCTAATGAATAGGTACTTTTGTATCAGGAAAACCCTAAGAAATAGGAGTAGAAAGCTTTCTGCCATCTCATTTTTCTATTTTGACTAGTTTGAATATATACCTTTCAATTATGAATATATTTGGACTAATTTACCAAGTGAGATATTGTTCATGTAGCTGTTCCTTTTTTCTCTTGCCGTCATTTTACCACATTTGAACATTCCGCTAAGAACTGGGGATGCATAGTAGTCCATCTTTGCCACAGGTGGGTCTGTGAGTTATGACTCTGTGTTGTATCTTCTACTTTTTTTTTTTTTTTGATGAAAGAAGTCCGACACTCTCTAAGCAGAAACGGGGTAAAGATAATCATGCCAGTCCTCAGTGACTGGCTTAAAGGAAAATAATACAGAGAAAATCAAAGAGCTAAGAAGCAAAGACAGATCAAAAGCTCTCAAAGTGTAAACAGATATTTGGATAAAAATAAAGTCAGCCCTGACTTTAAGGGAATAAATAAACAGATTTTAGTGACAAACTTAGCTTTTATTTAATCAGGTTTCTCAACTTTTTTATATCCTGCTTATGAAAAAAATTTTCATTTAATTTAATGAAAGAAATTAAATACTAAAAAATAAGATTTTGTTAGACAGTATTTAGTTTTGGGGGGCATACAACATTATAATATCTAATATTTTTTGCTGCTCTCCACCAAGAACTAATTTCATCCCCTTGAGTGTCATATTGTCCCTACTGAGAATGCATACTCTACATAGTAGAGCTTAATGTAAATTTAGCTGTGTTTATTTTCATGCTCCTGGTGATAAAGTCTAATTTGGAATTTTTATAGTTTATATATGATGCAAGCCAGTCTGAAAAAAGAGACACTGTGATTGGTTTACAAAATTATCAACTACTTTGGAGTCCACCATTTCAAGAAAACATTTGGTTTCATTTCCTAAAGATTGAAGAATTTAATTTCCCCCTTATGAAAACCACATGTGGATTTTCTTCTATACCCCAATCCAAAATGGGGAAGTGGGCTGAACATGAATTCTGGATCACGTAATATAACATATCTCATTATAAGGGTTTTATGGATTTTATCCATACGTTGCACTGTATAAATGAGTAATAGGTAATCTTTATATACTTAAATGAATATAATATGTCAAAGTTATAAAAGTATAATTCATTAGGCTTGATTACCTATTAGGTTTTCATTAGAAAGGCAGAGGGAAAAAAGGGTTATGGACTAGGAAAGTCATTTAAAATACTTATACTTTTTCTATAGTCTATTCTGCATGGCAAGTTGCTCAGCTCACCACTGGGATCAAAATACTTTACCATTGCAGTTTATCAACAATATATAAATATGATTTTTCTCTCCCACATTGCAACAGATAAATAATTCTGTGTTTTTATACTTATATTCTATTCAGTTCCTGCAAGCAAATTTTGGACATGTTTGAAACAGAAATGTTTCAACAAGATATTTTTTTTTCATGGTTTTGGGGTTTGAACCCAGGGACACTCTACCACCTAGCTACATCCTCAGCCCTTTTATTTATTTATTTATGAAAATTTTGAGCCAGTCTCTCTGCTCAGTCTGGCCTCGAACTTGCCATCTTCCTGCCTCAGCCTCCCAAATTGTCAAGATTATAGGTGTGTACCACTAAGCCTAGCTTCATCTAGTTTTGTCATAAAATGATGAATTAAACAGCTTACCTTGGTCAATTACAGAAATCTTTTGAATTGAGTATAAAATCATACATCACCAAAGATAAATGTAGTCCGTTAATTATCCACAAATGACTACATAGAGTAATTTGAGTTTGTATAGAGAGATGTTACATTTTGAAGTGATATTAGTAAAGTGACAGCTATTACTCAGAGAAAATTATGCACTTTTCAGATGGCTGAATTCACTTTTTCTAGGTAGGCAGCAATACTGAAGACTAATGAGAGTCAGTGTATATCTGATTTTTTAAAAATTCCTTTACATAGAGTTTGTTTCTCCCCTTGCTATAGCCCATTGCATACCTCAGCCAGAGGCTGCTATTAACAAGACAGACTTTTAACCCAGGTTCTACCAACTTAACTGAGTGCACACTATTTCCTGCATTTTTTAAATATTCAGACTATGCACCTCCTACCACCATTTTATTTCTAAATTCCAAGTCTCGGCTGGGGTGTAGTTAAAATGTCGTTTTTCATATAGGTTCCCTACATCCAAACAAGATGGAAAGGTCTGAGACAGCTGTTTGGACCTTTCTGGTGATGCCATGGATCATGGCACCACTCAACAGGCCTACTGATCCCTTCATGGAATCCTGTTTCTGAAATGTGTGGCAAAGTAAGGCCAGCGGGATCTTGGCTTAGTGTTCAGGATGCCGGGAACACTTCTAGCCCAACCCTAGCTTCAGAATAGAGGGGACAGTGAGAGAGAGAGAAAGAGAGAAGTAATTTTTATTTAGTTTTTCATGTGACTTCCATTTCTCCGAGACTTTGCTGTGTACGTGGTCTGGGGTTTGAACTCACATACTCGCGCATGCCAGGCAAGGGCAAGCGCAAGCGCCGTAACCGCTGAGCCACCGCTCCAGCCCCAGTCCAGGGCTTTAATAAGAAAAGGTTGCACAGGATCTGGGCAGTGCAGATTAAGTCACAGAATGTTACAGCTGGACGGGAGCTTACAGATGATCATATAGGACAGGAACAGGTGCAAAGAGGTAAAGTGAATGACTACCTAAGACCATAACTCTCCTCCCCTAATTGCTCGTAATAGAAATTTCAAAGACAGCAGCAGTGAGAGGGGTGACTGTAAGTTAAATTGGTTGTCCTCGGTTAAGGCAAAGCAGGTATTTGACGTTGTCCTGTGGAATTTGAGGGTGTAAAATTGAATTCCTGAGCCTTTGTGTTTCCTGCTAAGGAATGTGCTGATGTGGGAAGGCTAGCATTACCTACTTGATAGAGTAAATTAGTGCCCACTCTGCTTAGTATTATTTCTTCAGTTTAAGTATTAAATGTGTACCTTATATTTTGATGAACTTTTCTATTAGTTGTGATCACATCCCACTATGGCTGCTAAAAATGTCATGCATAATAATAATAATGTGTGCATAATAATAACTCTTTAAGAGTTCACTGTGTGTTTGAGTAAGGTACACTTTAGATAAGAAATATTATTTTGCCTGTAAGTAGTAAAAATGACTTTTCTCCCAAAAGCAAATGTCAATTCATTATGAATGTATTTCCCAGGTTTCAAACTTATTTTCACTGAGTTGCTTAAGCAGCTTAAACTCTATTGATCCCCTTTGATTTAATGGTGGCTAAAATGAACTTTTACATGACCTAAATTTTCATTAAATTAAATAAATGCCAGGGGGAAAGTGTATATATTTTAATCATTTAGGAAAATTGGTGACCCATCTTCTTTGAACTTCTGTCTTCTTAAATTTCCCTTTAAATTATATAGACATAAATTAATCCAGCATAAAATTAAACCTCATGATGCAATATTGTGTTCCTTTATAAAGTAGTGGCAGTACTGAAATAATAATTAGGGCTTATTTTTAGATACTGTTTGATTCTGTAGGGTGTTGCCCACTTTGTCATAGATTTTGGGAGATACAAGCCACCTAATACTTGCTATTGGAGTTAATGGAGTGAAGAAAGGTCAATTAAATCATCTGATGAAATGCTTTGAAGCAGGAGGACCTATGGATAATTTAGTCTTGAATAACATACACGACCATGATAACACAGGTTTTTGTTTCTGATGCTATCATCTTTCAAAAATTGCATCAAAATTAAAAAGTATTTAATGTAAAGTTATTAATGGAAAATATTCTGTACTGGACCTAAGAGTAGAAGATAATTCATAAGTGAAAATGTCCCGCCAGTGTTTGTCACATAGTCATGACTTTTCCTACAACAATATACCAGCAAAATATTTAATAATACTGAGTCCTATTTCTAATTGACTAGAATGTTTAACCTAAGTTTAAGGAACTGGGAAATAAAATAGATTGTAAACTGAAAAATGCCATTTGTCAGTATTTTTAATCCATTACCAGAGCCAGTGACAGGAAATAAATTCAGGCTGTTCTGCTTGAGATGCATTTCAACTGCCATTAACAGATCTTCCCCATCTTCATGCACACTCAGTAAAGCTGTACGGAATGACTGACTCCGATGACTTCAGCAGCAAAACTTGAAGTTAAAGCTGTAATATCTTAAAAGAAACCCCCAACAGTAGCATCAAATGAAGCTGAGAATAAATGTAGTACATCAGGTTTCATAAAAGGGTGAATGGGGATACATTTATGCCTTCCTCTATCTACTATGAGATTCATACAGAAGATTCACACTCGTTATTCTCATCATCTTAATGAGATCAGTGTGGGAACATTTCTCTCTCTCTCCCTCTCTCTCTCTCCCCCTCTCTCCC